>CM068825.1:156689552-156964552 GCA_028554795.2 Sinohyriopsis cumingii | reverse complement strand
CAATAAAACCACACACACACACTTATGCACTCACATACTATGAGCAACGCCTAACATATGACGATACCAGTTTGAGACTAAACACATTGATTCAATTGGAACTCTTCACCGATTCCAAGTAATTCAAAGTGAAAATCCCAGTAATAATTATTGGCATACAATAAAGTACAAGCATACGGCATACAATTTTAATCGCTCCAATTTGTGGACGTCATTTATGAATGGATCATATTCCATCCGTACTGAAATAAATTATATTTTCGTTGATCGATGCAGATACAAACACGTATAGGTCACAAGGTATCCAGCTTTGAGGATGAATCTCGAAAAAATAAAAAAAATTAAATATAACGAAACGACATGCGGTTATGCCGAGGTAAAACGACATACGGTTATGTAGCCGAGGTAAAACGACATGCGTTTATGCCGAGGTAAAACGACATGCGGTTATGTAGCCGAGGTAAAACGACATGCGGTTATGTAGCCGAGGTAAAACGACATGCGGTTATGTAGCCGAGGTAAAACGACATCGTCAGATATTTACAGTGTGCGGCAATCACATTTTAGTAACAGTTATTCATAGAAAGAGGTTTTTTAATGGGTAATATATATATAGCAAGCACGCTCTGTGTATAAAATGACATCTTTGCTACTGCAGTTGCGTGTTGCCATTTTAGAGCCGTTTCAGAGGGTAACATAATCTTAGTGGATACTAGACAATTGTAATAGGATCCATATAAGTATCCAATTGTAAATGGATTCATCTATGTATTCAATTGTAAAGGGATAAACGTATGCATTCAGGTGTAAAGGGATCCATGTATGTTTTCAGTTGTAAATGGATCCATGTATGTATTCATTTGCAATGGGATTCATGTATGTATTCAGTTGTAAAGGGATCCATGTATATATTCAGTTGTAAAGGGATTTGTGTATCTATTCAGTTGTAATGGTATTCATGTATGTATTAAGTTGTAACGGGATCCATGTATGTATTCAATTGTAGTGGGATCCATGTATTTATACAATTGTAAAGGGATTCGCGTATTTATTCAATTGTAATGGTATTCATGTATGTATTCAGTTGTAAAGGGATCCATGCATATGCTTAGTTGTAGTGGGATCCAATTATATATTCAGCTGTAAAGGGATTCATGTATGTATTCAGTTGTAATGCTATTCATGTGTGTATTCAGTTGTAAAGAAATCCATGTATATATAATGGTAATGTTATTCATATTTGTATTCCGTTGTAAATGGATCCATGTATGCATTCAGTTGTAGTGGGATTCATGTATTTATTCAGTTGTAATGGGATTCATGTATATATTCAGTTGTAATGGTATCCATGTATGTATCCAGTTGTAACAGGACCCATGTATCTATTCAGATGTAAAGGGATCCATGTATATCTTTAGTTGTAATGGGATTCATGTATATATTCAGTTGTAATGGGATTCACGTATATATGTAGTTATAAAGGGATCCATATATGCATTATTGTATAATGGGATTCATGTATATATTCAGTTGTAATGGGATTCATGCATATATTTAGTTGTAAAGGGATCCATGTATGTATTCAGTGGTAATGGGAATCATGTAGGTAATCAGTTGTAAAGGGATCCGTGTATATATTAGGTGTAATAGAATCCAGTTATATATTCAGTTGCAAAGGGATCCATGTATATATTTAGTTGTAATGGAATCAATGTATATACTTAGTTATGAAGGGATCCATGTTTGCATTCAGTTGTAATGGTATTTATGTATATATTTAGTTGTAATGGGATCCATGTATGCATTCAGTTGCAACGAGATCCGTGGTTATATTCAGTTGTAATGGAATCCATATATGTATTCAGTTGAAGTGGGATCCATGTAGTTATTCAGTTGTAAAGGGATTCGTGTATGTATTCAGTTGTAATGGTATTCATGCATGTAGTCAGTTGTGAAGGGATCCATGTATATATATTTAGTTGTAAAGGGATTCATGCAGATATTTAGTTATATTGGGATCCATGTATTTATTCAGTTGTAATGGTGTTCATGTATGTATTCAGTTGTAAATGGATCCATGTTTATATTCAGTTGTAAAGGGATTCGTGTATGTAATCAGTTGTAATGGTATTCATGTATGTATCAATTGTAAAGAAATCCATGTATATATATAGTTGTAATGGGATTCATGTATATATTCAGTTGTAATGGGATCCATTCATGTATGTATTCACTTGTAATAGAATCCATGTATGTATTCCGTTGTAAAGGGATCCATATTTAGGTGTAATAGAATCCAGTTATATATTCATTTGGAAAGGGATCTATGTATATATTTAATTGTAATGGAATCCATGTATATACTTAGTTATAATGGGATCCATGTAAGCGTTCAGTTGTAAAGGTATTCATGTATATATTTAGTAGTATTGGGATCCATGTATGTATTCAATTGTAATGGGATCCATGTATGCTTTCAGATGCAGCGAGATCCGTGTGTATATTTAGTTCTAGAAGGATCTGTGTATGTGTTCAGTTGTAAAGGGATCCATGTATATATTTAGTTGTAATGGGATCCATGTATGCACTAAGATAAACAGGGATCCATGTATGCATTAAATTTTAATGGGATCCATGTATATATTAAGTTGTAATGTGATCTATATATTTATTCAATTGTACTGTGATCCATTTATGTATTAAATTCTACAGGGATCCATATATGTATTTAGTTGTAATGGGATTCATGTATATATTCAGTTATAAAGGGATTCATTTATGCATTCAGTTGTAATGGAAGCCATGTATGTTTTCAATTGTAAAGAGATTCCTGTATGTTTTCAATGTAGTAACATTGCTTTCGAAATTACTTCAGATGTTTTGGCATACATATCTTTGTCCGGTGGGTATGAATTCATTTAATTCAGGGTTTTGTTTGGTTCTTGGTTTGTTCTTTCTTCACATTATCAATGGCGAATAATCTTAAGGGACACTAGATTTTTAAACGCCTCGAATATTGTGAAATAAAATATGATTCCAAATGCTGAAAAGTCTGATGCAAACATGGAGTAATATTACAATAAAAAAGCACGGAAAACTGTGGTGAAAATATGGCACGGAAAACTGTGGTGGAAATATGGCACTGCCATAACTATACGTCCCACGGATAATATAAAAGTTATAAATTCATTTAGTAGAGATCAAGGTAAATTTAATCGATTAAATTTACCATTATAAAACACTTCTACCAGCTGTAAAGAGCTCTAAAATATAAATAACAGACAACTTAAGCAGGACAAAGCATTTTTAATATGGATTTATTTGCTATTTGAAAGCAATTTCAGTTTCACTATACTATCTTTATAAGCATTATAACAAGGTTTGCTTACTATTCCAGCTACTTATATTGCTAAACATACGAGCTGAAACAACCCTTCACTGATGATTTGGAGGTGAATGAATCATATACCCAATGGTATGGCGATTGTAGAGATGTACCCTCTAAACTGGTGTGATTCAGGGACTATGAATATTTGAAATCAGATGACAGATGACAGGTGCCTGCATACAACACTGCTCTATGTAAATTAGCAAGAAAAGATTGTTATGCATATCTATATTTTTGTAACTCCTGGTATATGCTTTTGTATACTTTTGTAATTTGTATCCATGACTCTAAATTTATTGTGATTATATATTGCTGAAATTTATAGTAATGGATAGGATCTACTTTAAGATATTAAGGAACGTAAAAATGCAAAGGATAAATAGATGCTTACGTACGTCATGTCAGTTATTAATAATATAAATATTGGTAAATATGTCTACGAAATTCGTTCTTTTTCCATTGGACAGGTCAGTCAGGTGGTATCTTACAAGGATTAAGTTGATTCCTATTGGAGGAGTTAGGTCACATGAATAGGTATTTTGAAATATTAGATTTAGTAGTACAATCTGACGAATCAACGTCTGCTAAGACTGATCAGAAATAAGTGTATCTTCCTCCTTGCAATGTACTTATTGCAAGAAAATAGGGCACTTTATTTCTGATTGCTTTAAGTTCAAAATAGCAACAGAACAAAGACGGAACTGTTCAAATGCTCTTGTTTCTCAGAGGTCAAGGTTATGGTCCTGTATTGGAAACAATACATTTTTGGGGTCAAACAAATCCCACTCTGATTTTAATATGGAGAATTATAAACCATTTTTGTTGAAAGGTTCAATATCACGTTTTGGTAATTCGGCCAATCCTATCCCTATTAGAATGTTTTATTATCAGGTACTTTGCCTTTTGTCTGAGAAGTCTTGTCTTTCTCGTCCAGCTGGAATGACATATTAAAAGCTCTGAATAGAAAACCTTATCATCATATCCATAAATGATATGTCCAGATCTTATTCGACGCACACATACACACACACACACATATATAAATATGTATAGTACGACTTATGCTGAAATGTATGTACCTGTGTATTGAATATTGCTCGTATTTGTATGTTTCCCATTATAGTCTCACATAGCCATTCATGTTAAATATGTACGTATGTGTGTGGGACGATACCTGGTTATGTGCATAGTCTTGTTTTTTTTGTATGTATTATACATACATACATACATACATACATACATACATACATACATGCATACATACATACATACATACATATATATATACATATATATATATATATATATATATATATATATATATATATATATATATATATATATGTATGTATATTGAATATTTGAAATTTTAACATAGCCGATTAAAAAACTGAGGACCACATGGCAGATGGGTCAGCGATGACCTAATGTGTTATTCTCGTTAAAGATAGTTTATTATTATTATTATTATTATTATTATTGTTATTATTATTACAAGTCTTTTTCTTCTGAAAGCGTTCTTATTCAGGTAGTAGAGTGCGCTTTTATTCAAATTCCATTCCATAATGTTAACTTAACATCAGACTTAGTTTTAAACTTGTTTGTGGACACAGAATTCGTGGACTATTGAAGTTGTTGAATGAGACAATTGTTAACAGATAAATTAGAGATTAATTAACATGACTACCTCTCTGATTTTAGATATAAACTATCGAAAGCTTGTGCGGTGGCTTGTAATAATCTTCAGTCTACCTAATCAAAATAGAAAGTAAGCAAAACTAATAAAGAAAGAACTTTTCAGCCTTGTGATAAAGTTCTGGCTCTTTTATCCATACCTCTAATTCCTCTTTAGGCTAGATAGGTATTAAGGTCTCGATACAGTTAGGAAGAAAGTAAGGGACTTAAATTATATTATCGGCACTCCTTGCAGGCAAAAACAGAAACAACTCATTCATATCAATATGTTAAATGAGCATATTGACCGAAATAGATCTATAAACCATTCAATACATTTAAGTTGCTCTTTTCCCACACAGTGACGATTCAAATAATTGACGTACAACCCGACTGTAGTTACTTTGGATCACATGGTCTTCAAAATTCTTAAATATCAAAGAATCTGGACAAGAAACATTCAGATCTACAGCCGAGTTAAATCAGCTAATATGTGACTTTGAGCACCAACTAGAACACACAAACTCTAACACGATTTTGAAATTGTAGATTCTAAGGCTGAAAAATGTATGCCTTACAGTATGAATCTCTTAAGCAGAAATATCTGAAAAATGAAACTGAATATTTGTTGCAGAATGACTTTATTGAACCTTGCAAAAGTAACTGGAGTTCGCCTTGTATTCTTGTGCCGAAACCAGAATTTATCTTTTGTATGTGCATTGACTACAGAAAAGCGAACATTGTCACCAACTCAGACCCATTTCCAATACCAAGACTTGATGAATTTATTAACATAATTGGAATTGCAAACTATGCCACCAAGCTTGACTTGTTAAAAATTTCTGGCAGATTCCACTTATAGATAAAGCAAATGAAATTTCGGCCTTTGCGAATCTAGATATTATGAAAACATTTCCCTCAATATGGCAGAGTCTAAAGAACATGGTAACATCTGGCATAGATGGCTGTGATGCTTACATGGACGAGGTCATTATATACAGCAAGAACTAAAAAGATTCGGAAATTCTTCGTTCGATTGCGTGAGGAAAATTTGACAATTAATTTAAGTAAAAGTTTCTTTTGCCGAGCTTGTTTCGCATTTTTAGTACATACTGTGGGACATGGACAAGTCGAGCTTGTTTCGCATTTTTAGTACATACTGTGGGACATGGACAAGTCGAGCTTGTTTCGCATTTTTAGTACTTACTGTGGGACATGGACAAGTCGAGCTTGTTTCGCATTTTTAGTACTTACTGTGGGACATGGACAAGTCGAGCATGTAGGGCCCAAGGATACAGCTGAATTCCCTGTGCCTATCAGTGAAAAGCAACTGAAGCGATTTTGGGGTTTGGCTTGATGTTATCGGAAAACTGACTCCAATACTTCCATAATTGATGAGTTCCTGACCAATTTATTGAGTAAAATGACACTATTTTATGGGTTTGATGTCAAGAGGTTTTCGATAAAGTTATAAACCATACTTAAAAGCTACCCGGTTGTTTCCGATCCATATTTCAATCAACCATTTAAAATGCTTGTTGAATTCAGTGATGTAAAAGTGGTGTATCATTTCAGGAATATATTAATCGCATGGGACACCCACTGTGATATTTCTCTACAAAAATTAAATAAGCACCAGAGAAATTATTCCATAATCGAGACAGCAAGCTTGGCATTAATTTTAGCATAAATACATTTTGAAGATTATATTTATTCAGCTCGTTTTCCGATTGTAGTGTTCACAGTCTCCATTACTTTCATCAACAAAATGAAAAGTGAAAATCAGATTGCATAGATGTAGTTTGATGCTGCAAGAATCATCAACATTCGGCACACTAAGGGAATATAAAATTTAATCGCAGATGCACATTTACCTTCACGTGTATAGGAGTTATAGTCTGTGTGTGTGTGTGTGTGTGTGTGTGTGTGTGTGTGTGTGTTTCATTGCATATCTTGTGTATTTTCATTATTATTATTATCGTAAGTGTGTTTGATTAATATGGAAAAAGAAAGCTTCATTGCATAAATCTTTGTTTTCTTTATCAGTGGATGTGTTAAATATATCTATAAAAAATTGTACTTTTGTAACTCTTGGTACACGATTTTGTCTAATTCTGTAATTTTTATTCTTCACTGTAAATTGTAGTGATTATCCATAACTGGACTGAGTGTACGACATTTAGTCTAATTACGGTATTAAAGACGCAACATTGCGAAGGATCTATAAATAGTTGCCTGCATAAGTCTTGACAGTTATTAATACTAATAGTATTAATACATATGGTTACGAGATTCGGCCTTATTCCCATTGGACAGGGCCATTTAAATCCAGTTATTTACTAGTGGTGGAGATAGGCCACATGAATTCTGAAATATTAGATTGATTAGTACGAGCTGTTACGTGAGGGTGAATTGCGATATATAGTCGTAATATATATTTTGAAAGTGTATCATGAGAGAACGGTGGAATCAGTTCATTTCTACTTTGGGTCATTCTTATATGTTGTATTCATGTAACACCAAGTCTGCAGACGTGTTTTATGTTGTACTTAGATACTATTTGATAGGACTAACATTTGCTTGGACGCCATTTTGACAAGTTCACGATTCTTGGCGGACCAGTATATTTTCGGTTCTGATGTTTATACAGAATATTTCATTGTTTTGGACATTAACAAAACTTGTTTTCAGGATTATTTTGGATTCATTTCATCATAGTATATGTTCCTCCCAAATTTTCATTCATAACTTCGATAATTAAATAATTTGCTAACTTTTAGATAACTTGTTAGTTTGGCTTCTCTTAGTTAATAATTTTATGACCACTGAGTCGTAACAAGACTTATCTGGAGAAATAAGTAAAGAAAACAATCGTGTCATCAGACCGGGCAACTCTATTTCTGGTACTGGAATGGCTGATGGCCAGGATGCGTGTATTAAATCAAGTGGAAGGATATGAGAGTCGGCAGGTGTTTAGGATGGGCAGGAAAAATCAATTGCAGAACCGAATACATTTTTATGTCTAACTCTAGTTTCCTTTGGTCGTTTTGAAATAACCTTTTCCATCATTCATAGGTCTAGATACAACGTCGTGTGACACAAGAGAAAAATCCTCTACACTCGTATTTTCATAGAGTTTCGCCCGTATCTTGTTACGATGGTTGATCGATCGATCGATTGATCTAGAGAGGCAGCCTTTAGACATTTGCATATTTAATTAATAATTTTTAGAACATTATAATAGGCCGAAGAAACAACAACAACAACAACAATGCAATAAATACATTACATTAAGTGTGCCTCGTAACCAAGACATTTACTGTATAGTGTCAAGAGGCTGTTCCAACTTTGTATTATTGATTATATAAACACTGTAGATAAATCCTAAGGAAAGTGTACACATACCGTTATGACGAACCACATTCTTGTGGGTTACTTGGTATTAGTTCAGTTTCAAGGTTTTCATCCAGCCTAATTCTTTTTCTCTCTCATTCCAGATTTCTGCGAATTTTGTCCATTATTCATGCGAGGGGAGAGGGAACGGAAGCAGAAAGTAATCCGATGAAATTATGTACCATGTTAAATTCATAAAGAAAACAGGAATTATTAATACTTTTAAAAGTTATTTTCATAAGTCACTAATGATTAGTGGGTCGAAATTCATCATTGCTCTATAGGCCTAGACACGACAGCACACAGTTGCAAAATTTTTATATACGCATGTTATTGCGCCTTGGTCAGATCACATTTATATATATATGGTATTCGAGAAAGAAACCACTTTAAAAGTATCTACAGGTGTGATCCTGTACATATAAACTTCTTGTTGGTTTAGGTTTAGTTTTCATTGAATGTACGGCATGTCAAACGTTCTCAATTACGAGCAGTCCGATCACGGCATAAGTTACATTTTTCGATGCTTCTGTGATATCTTGCTTATGATAGCCTCTGTATACCACTTGCAGCTCACTGTTCTACAAGGCTGAGGTAGAGATTAAAGTTTTACGCTACAGGAAGACGGTATTTTTTTGACTGAAATGGAAATACAATATCATAATATCTTGGCGGGGAATTTGCCTACCTACATGTAATATATTGCAGGGGAAGGTAACCGAGGATGCAGGTGGTTCAGCGGACATGGGTAATCAGATTCAGTCTGACCAGCCAGTCTAGGCGAACTGGCCATCGTTCACACCAAAGGTAATTTGGCATGTCCGGTTTTCTTAGTGCAGGCTACCAACTCTTTTCCCAAGACATACAGTATTAAACGTTTTGATTTTTTAGGGTGGAAACCTAGTTTTTCACCTAACTTTAACGGGACATAAAATCTCGTTTCGAAAGTGCTTCGAAAGTGGTTCTAGATCGTCTGGATCATAAAATGCAAATTACCATTAGGGCCTTTAATCTTAAAGATATTAAAACAAGCGAAAACAAATATGGACCAACCACATAAATACATTATTATGTCTTTAACGGCATAAGTTGGCTGATCATTAGTTTATAAGAACTTACAATAAATGGTTGAATGAATAATAAACATTTTTTGCAGCGATAGCGTATTGACGGAGCTTTCATTGCTGATTTCCTTTGTAGTCATTAAACATCTTATAATGTTGTATATGATCAATGTGTGTGGCTATGTGATTATGATTTGTAACATAGCTTTAACACTTGTTCAGTTTTATCGTTATGATACCCGCAGTGTGGCAGATTATAGTGATGTAAAGCAATGAGGCATCATGCCACAGACATGTAGCATGATGCCCCACCCAATCATATTACCCTGAAACCAGACTGACCAGTCCTAACATTAACCTCTTTATGCTAAGAGCCTAGAAAGGCAGCTGTTAGTACCATGTTTATAAATCTTTTTCAAGACTCGGCCGGGGTTCAATTCCGCGACCTCCAGAATCCGAGGACGACGCTCTAACCATTAGACCACCAGAGCGTTCTGGTCATATATGCATTCTACCAGTATGCATTTGATTTTGAGACAAACGTTGGATTAAACTGCTGATTGACATAGTTGTTTGCCGTCTGTCTGTCTGTCTCTATCTCTGTACACATACGTAAGTACATACGACAAATCACCATCTCTTGCAGCATAACAAAGCAGAATCAAACTAGCTAAGGACTCACGGTATTAATTCAGTTCCCATAGTAAACCTATGCAAACACCATGATATTAAAAATTCATTAATTTTTAATGTCTGAGTGCTCATTATCAAACATAGACGAAACCTGGATGACAGTTTTCTTGCAGAGAAAATGATATGAACCGCAGCATTTTCTGGACCTACATGTCTTTTAAACGTATGCTTTCAATTCCGCACCAGAGTCAGGTGCTAATTTCAGTAATGGGTGTTCCAAACTCAAGACTGTTAAAGAGCTGAAATTCCATCAAGATAACATTGTCTCCATTTATTTTAAAGTCACAACAAGGATAAGTTCTCAAAAGAATATTTTTTCCTACAAAAGAACTTTGATTATCAACCAATTATGGCCATCCAAACCCATATATACTCTATTATATTCACCCATTTCCAGGCTGGTTCCCGTTTTTCCATACAGTTAGTACTGTGTGTTCTAAAAAGCAGGCAACCAGGAGTAGGCCATAATATTAATACACCCTTACATGACTTAGTCCTTCTGGTTTGTTTCACTTCATTATAGGTGGTCAGAATTAAAACAAGATGAGACACAAAGAAGTAACCATCAGTATCTATATTCGACAAAGTGATTCTTTTCATTGTTGTCTTAACCGTCACCCAAGGTATATACTGATTACATCCTGAAACTGCATCACGGCCCGTCAGTGACACCTCGGTAATCGGACATGGCATGCAAACCAATCTGATATACTTAGAAAGAGAGAGAGAGAGAGAGAGAGAGAGAGAGAGAGAGAGAGAGAGAGAGAGAAGGTCAACATCTTGAGCCTAAATTTCTCCCTCAGCTTCCCTTACATTATATGTTGTAGACGCTCGCCTCTCACATATTCTTGACAGTCAACCATTTACTTATACCCACTATATCCCCTTCTCACTCCCCTTTTCCACTTCACTGCAAACATACTGTTTTTCTACATGTTTCTAATACATATATGTGTAATTCGCACAATTTGTAGATATTTTCGCAGTTCATTTTCTCGTGGTCAACGTACATTGACGTGTGGCTTACCACACACTAACCTCTCTTGTTGGGGAGCAGGATTTGATTTTGATTAGGAGTTGATAGCATAACGGTCCGAAAGATGTGTTAACGTAGGGTCAAATGGAGAAAATGATTAAGTAGAGACCAGCCAGATACACAATTCGGGAAATCTCAGGCCATTTGAAATAGTTGTTATTAATAAAGGCGGACTAGAGAGAAGTATTCTGACTTCGATGGGAATGTTAAAATTTTGGCGGTTAGAGAAAGTTAATCCTGATCGTCTAAGCTAAACGAGGTGGTGTGTTTCCCAGACGAAATTCTATGTTTTAAATAATTTCTTTGAGAAATTCGGAAGTCCAAAATTTTCTGTCGACGGGGATGCTGCTTTTTATCAGAAAAGCACAAGGTATTGTATTGATAAAATAAAATATGTAAGTTTGCAATTATTTTTTGTTTGAATTTATTCGTTTTAAGTTCATAATTCAATTGTCTTGTTCTCAAAAGTAAATGGTGCATTCCTTGTCTCGACTGTTATACGATTCATGTGTTGCAAGAAGGCCATACAATATAACATTTGTAGGAATGTGTTCGGATTTAATGGTATGTATGTAATATAAATCATATATTGTAGGAATTTCTTGCACTACTCTGATGCGAACTGTGACAATTAATTTATCTATCTCAAAGGATATGTAGCATGTATGCTACAAATTGATTTTACTATGACTATGGCAATGAATCGCTTCTTAGCAAGTAATGTAATTAAGACGAGACGTGAAGTCCATTAATTTGTTTGTGTAAGTAAGGTGTGAACTCTCTTAGCTGAGAGAATCGGCGTGTGTCTACCGACTTCGTTCAGCATGTAATTTACAGCCCACAGTGGAACGTACAAATTATCAAAGAGGTCTAGCTATGTCTTGGCCCCAGTTAGGAATGCGCATAGCCGCTCAAAGACATTAAATTTATGTTAATTTTTTGTGTATCAGTATCAGGTTGCAAACTGACCATAGCCTTATTCTGTTGAGATATAATAAGACGATATCTGACATTAGATGATTGGGAATATTTAGGTTTCGTTATATTTATTTGAAGGACAAAGTATCTCCCTACGTGTGCACTTAGTAGTGGGAACAGAAAGCTAATCAGAGAGAGAGAGAGAGAGAGAGAGAGACAGAGACAGAGACAGAAACAGAGAGGCAGAGAGAGAGAGAGAGAGGAATACTACAGCTCTGACTTGTCACCAACACTGATTCGGAAAGGTCCTGAAGTAATCAAGTCATGCTGACATGCAGGGAATTAGAGTTCGATCAGTCACTTGATTCTATAAAGAAATTTGTTTTATCGATATAACAGAACGGTTAATTGCATTTCGCATAAATATATTAACTGTATTTTTAAGAGAAAGCGTATAATTCAAATATCATGTTGAATTTCATTTTTTAAATGTTATTGATTCAATTGTTATATTTTACAAACAGTGGCTTGTGTTGGTCTAATTTGCACTTTGCTCAGAGCCACATCCCCCAGGCGTGTATGCACTCAAGCAGTACTGCTAATTAAGCCGTCATTTAGCGAGACATAGTGTCCCATGCTATCTGAATGTTGGGCTGTCATGAGTGGGAATGGACGCAATACGCATTCATGTTTAAGTAGCTTAGTACCTGTTAAGTGGATGAGTGGGATTAGAACCGACCCTCATGATTGTTGTTGGTAGGAATTAATGCACGCACCGCACGCTGATATTTCTTGTCCGGCCTAGGCATGAGAGGAGGTGGGCGAGAGGGCATGCTCCGATGCACAGGAAGGTTGTCCGTTGACGAGTACAACGTGTTCATCTAAGTTGACGTTTTGTACGAATTTAGAATGAGTGAACTTAATTCCAAAACGGTTCTAATAATCTTGGTGAATTGAGAGAGGCTCTGTGCTGTTTAATGCTTTTAGTGATGAGAGGGGAAACCTGGTTAGTTTGAGAGTGTTAGTGATGGGGTAGATGAGCGATTTTGTTTAATTTTGGGGAGGGGCATAGTTTGAGTAGGCAGGTCACCTTTACCAAGTATTCAGGTCTCGATTGACATATCAAAGGTGCCCGTCAGCTGGTTTGAGGCCTATACGTTTTTTTTTTCTTTTTGTTGGGGGAGGGGGATGAGTAGTTATTGATTGTTTGTGTAGACAGGTCACCTTTGCTGAGTATTCAGGTCTCGACTGACATATTAAAGGCGCCCGTCTACTGGATTTGAGACATAGTACTTTTTGGGGTGGTGGGGGTGGTTGGTTTAGTAGTGGTATCATGTTAAATTTTTCCTGAGTGGGGTCGTTTTTGTTTATTTGAGAAGACGGGTCCCCTTTGCTGAGTATTCAGGTCAGGACTGACATTTCAAAGGTGCCCGTCTCCTGGGTCGCTCCCTAGTTTAACGGGGTAGTGGGGATGGTGGTGCCCAGTTTCGTAGTTTGACATGGTATGGTTTGAGATGCTAGATGCCTGACAGGGAGGGTTGGGGTTTTAAATTTTATTTTTTAGCCCTGTTGTTTCTATGTAACTTAGGATGTTACAGAATGTTAAATTTAAATTGGGATTGATATTGTCTAGTAAGTCTGGGTAGGTATAAGACGATCCAGTTGCTCTTGCCATTGATATTCAGTGCAATTATTGAATACTGGAGTTCCTAGAATTTTGTGATTCTGATGCTCATTTTTTCACAGCTGATTAATAACGACGGGTAGCCAGAATGACGAGCGATTCCCTTATTTGGTGGTAAATACTGTTCGTAAAGAGTCCACAAGGAATTGACTGGTAAACGAAATCCCATAAAGCAAGTCACTAAGACACACACCACACGTCGACCCCTATTCACGGGACACAGTTCTCGTACTAGCTGTTGGTAATCCTCCACCGTTTGAATACTCTCATTGATTTCCTTCCATGGAATCTGTTGTATCTCCACTGATAAAAGTCGTGGTATGGTACGTCGTTTTTATGCTTCTTTTTGTCGGAGGCAATACGTTTACTTTCTGCACAAAAATGATCGTACTTCAGTGGGGAATCTAAATGGTTTAGTCACTAACTTGCACATCACACACCATTTAGAAGTTTTTTTCTGATATGTTTATTTCAATTAATTCATATTTAGTTTAATTTTTTTGTCAGCTTCAAAATATTTTTATTGTACATGCTATTATAATATAATCTTATTTACGTGAGTTGGAATTTTTTTCAGAAAATCTGTTTCACCTAACTCTAACTGTAAACACCTAAGGCTGACCTGGTTCCCGACCTTAATTCAAAATTAGTAACAGTCACGTGAACAAGTTCTGTTTGTATTTATTTTTATTGTGTTAATAATAATGCTGAGATCGAAGCTCTGTTGATCACGTGACCCTCTATTTCGCAATTCAGGCAGTTCTGAAAGTGCGAATTAGTTAGTTTTAATAGTGATGATTAGAGCAAGATCTCTCAGTCTGGGCTTAAAGCGCTTGATGTCAAGGTGTTCTTTTGTTTACCAGTTTGAAGCTTTTTCTATAGTGTTTATTCGAATTATTTGGATTCAAAATGATGAATTCTTTTTCCAGGAAATATATGTGTGATCATACAGAATTCTTGAACACAGACGTTTCTTAAACATTTTATTCCGATTTCCAACACCGGAGTGTTATTTCCTTTGTTTCTACAAGGAACGGTAGACAACAACACTGTACTAGATTCGGCATACGTAATCGTCTTTCATCTTGGATTCTTCGTATGGACTCGAACTTGAATTCATTTGAACATTTCATTATTAGGTCTTCTAAAATTTTATTCGTGGATTATTCTTGGATTATTTTGGATTTGATTCTTTAAACCGCAAGTTCCTATTTGTTTAAATTTTAACAGCATTTTTCCAGGGAAATACATAATTTGTTACATTTTTTTAAAAGCTTGTTGTTTTCACTCTTTCTTTTGTTGCTGTTTATTCAAGCCTAAACACGTATCATAAGACCTCTTGACTTAAGTTTACGTTGTGTGAAACATTTTAGTAACACTCTAACTCTTTCTCTGGAATTCGTTGCACTATGTCTACCTTGTAATAAAACGAATGAGTCGCAACAAACCAATCCTTCTCGCCTATGTCCAGTTTAACAATGTTCGTCGAATAGGATACTTTCATCTGAATCAGTCCTCTTATATCATTCAGATACCGTTGGTTTCAACATTGGTGACGTGACGGATGCAAATGTTCTTTACATTTAACTTGTATTTTGACCAGCTCTCGGTAAATGCGTTCTCTCAACTTCAAAGGCAAGCCACGAATGTTCTCTTGTAAAGTACCCATGATCATGTCAGTCAGTATTATTGTATTTAAAATCTCCTAAAGCAAAAGTAATGGACATAGTGAGTAGTTTTTGACCACTGCCGTTCAGGGTAATGGTCAAGAAGGTTAATAAAATTTTCTAATGTGAACGGTCTAAAGCGGAATGTTCGGATGAACGCAGACTTAATCTAGAGAAATCAGACGGGTCTGCTATCTTTATTTCACTTTCCTATTGTGAATTTGTCGACACAAAAGTTCTACAGTCACCAGATGAGATTTTGCTCTGGCAAGTTCTTGTGAAACATCCTTGGAGTTCCTCTCTTGCAGTTCGTTTGGTAATCCTTGAATATTACTTTGCTTCGCTTTAGCATCAGTCAGGTTTGACACGAACAGCATCACTTTACATGGTAGGTATAGTGGTAGTAGTAGTAGTCATAGCAAAGTTCCCACGATGTGGTACTGAATCGCTGAGGTCACACCGTACGGCATCGCTCTCATCGCAAGGTAAAGCATCGCACTCCACTTGAGAATAATAAAACTTGAATGATGTCTGTTTAAAATTATTCACCTTTCTCGTTTGATCTTGGTAGTTACATTAAAGTATCGGTCTTGGACGTTGTCCCATTTTTATATGGTGACCAATATCGACGTGCGATAATTCAGAGTCAATCCATTCAGTTCACACTCGGTATGCACTTCTCCTCGTTTGTTCCGGTATTTGTAGCCTTAATATTTGGGACTGCGACAAGCAAAACTTAGAATCTTGTCGTCATCCGTCCAGGCTTTTCAATGGCCTCCTTCGATTTTAGGGTAACAGTGACACAGGTTATCGATGTAGATACAAGTGCACATGTCAATTGTAAAGGACGCTATCTCCTAACAGTTCTAAAATTTCGTACAATCTTAAGCGAGCATGGACCGTAATGATGACATTTCCATATTCGTTGTTTTTTTACAAAGTCCAATTTTTCTTCGTAATTGACTAGGATCAAATCCTTACGAACGACATCTACGTGTTTCATGTATTTGGTTTTGTCGTAAGTCATCTGGAATTAGTGGCAAGGTTCTGTCATATACTCTGTCTTGGATAAACACGTGTGCTGTGCAGTTTTACCCGGCAGGCAATTCAACATCACTTTGGCAAACGATCGCCTTCCTTCATTTTTCTCCACGCGATCTGAAGTGATGCCTCCCTGCTCCCAGTATTTCTCTTTGAATTTATTTTGGTCATCGGGAGTATGGCACCAGCAAGAATAACCGCTGGCTTCTTGTTTCAGTTTCAATAATGCAACCATGTAGTCTTCGAAAATTTCTGTGTTTGGTCACCCTTGTGGTAATTTCCTGCCTTGGGAAACTTGTAAATTTCGTACACTTCTAAATGTAGGTATCCCAAGTCCAGAGCTTTAAACAATTCAACGCTTACTCGCGTTACCGTCAAGGCGCGTTCTTCCTGGGTGTGCTGACAAGGTCGGTCTTGATGGCACGTTTCGGCACAAGTACGGCAAAAGGGAAACATCAATTTTCTTTGGCAACGGTTAGGTAAAACCGGATGGTACAAGTCCGTGGAAGACAAGACATTGCACTTGATCAATCCTTCATATTGTCGAATGTTGTTTTGGTCGATGTGTTTGGTCAGCAATTGCGGGTGCCCTGCTGAAAAGTGACAATATTTGCACACGTAACGATACAACGAGCACACGTCCAAGTGTTCGGTTTTGTTCTCCCTTCTCCTGGTCGGTGTGGTACAGCAAACAGGCATTTTTCCGTCCTCCGTACAAACTGTCTCGTGGGTTCAGAGGGTTCACCAACTTTTAACTTTCCACGACAGGTTTAAACTCGGAATCAGTTTTCAAACGGTGATCGTACTCGTGTTCCCAAATTTCTACCACTTGGTATCCTTCTTGTTCTAACTTTAAGATCCGCTGATCTGTAGCCTGGTATAAGTCTTCCACGGTCCCTTTAAAAACCTGATGCTTAGTGAAACCTTGAGGGTAGCAGATGGGACATCCATGAAATAAGCACCCCGTTAAATTCGTGCACGATCTCTTTGTTTTCTAAGTCCCAACCATCGACTGAATATCTTCCGATGGTTTTATCGCCTCCTCCGTTGCGGGCGTGCTGAATCCATTTGTCTTTCGTGTCTCACAAGTAATGTAGCCAGCGTAGGGCTTTGACCGAGTACTGACGTTTGAACAAATTGGTCGTTTGAGGGCTTATGACAACCAGTGTGTTTTCGGGCATGAATCGTTGGCGGTACACTAAGGAACACGCTTTGGCAATGGTGCAGGCTTCTTTTAAAGGACTGATCCCTCAGTGTTCCATGAATAGTTCTCGAAATGTTCCACAGCAATGCCTTAAAATGTTCACATCGGAACAGCAATACTTTAACATTTCTTTCTGAAAGTCGAAGGGATCCGAGGCGTGAGTCTGGTACCAAGCGTAGAAAGCTTCTCGTCGTTCGGTACGCATGTTGTCGGGGTCGTAGTAGTGAGCTTAAAGCAAATAGGGTAGAACAACGTGTTGATATGCTTTGGTATTGAAAAAGTGGGGAAAATAGCCTTTGGCCATTTCTGTCATTCCGAACTTTTTAACATTCCACTCAAAGGCACGGCCAAGTAACGCATCAAATCTTTAAACTGTACTTGTCACACTTTCACGGAATTTATTTTTTCTCCGTTCAAAGAAACTTTCGGACGTTCGGTACTTTGTTCCGTATGGTATCTCAAAACTACAAACCGTAGTGATGAATGGAAAGTCTCAGCGATCGTCTCCTTTGGCTTGACAATGCCGTTTCAGAGTGGTTAGCAGAAAATCCCAAACCTCGGTTATGAATCCCTCTGCTTTCGCCAACGGTACTTTGGATTTGAAATCGTTGAACTTCACCGTGTAAGTGTAAGCCGGATTCTAAATTTTCTAGAAGAGCGCTTTTCAGTCTCTCGAATGTGGTAGTAATATTGAGGGATTAATGGTAGTGGGATTCTGGCTCACTCATGTCATCTTCAAAATTGCTGGCATGAATTTGAGAAAAGACTTCAGCTACTGTGCGAGAATATAAATCACCTTTCTGCCTCTTACTGTCTTCTCCTTTCTCCACGAAATGGTGCGATCGTTTCATCTTGACTGCAAAATGTAAAATGACTACATTTTAAAAGCCATGAGTCCGTCTATATTTCATTTTATACCAGTGTATGTATAAAGGGTAGGTGTTTTTCCTTCCAGTATTCATTTCACTCTCAAACCGACCAGAAGGATGGAAGAGCCAACAAAGACCGAACTTCTGATCAGAGCTTTGCGTGGTGTTATACGAAAGTTTTCTTCGGACAAGTCAACGGACTACTCCCACTCCTTTCGAGATAAAAGTCAAGATACTTGCTATATCTGTAAGACGAAAGGGCAATGGGCTAAAGCGAGTCCAAACTGTCAAAATAGCAAGACAGGTTACAGAAGAGACAAAAATCAAGATACTTGTTATCATTGTCAAGAGACATTATATTGGTCTTCAGAATGCCCTAAGAAACAACAGGGGCAAATGGAAGAGAGGGGTTCCGAAGAGGAAGAAGAGGTACCCTCCCCAAAGGAAAAACTCAGACACGTACAGAAACAGAACAAGAGAAGAAAAGAAGACGAGGTGAAAGGGAGGAAGAACAAGAGGAAAAACCTGTGAAAGTGAAGAAATTTAAAAAACAGAGAGAGAGAGAGTAAAGACACAGAAGAAGTCTATGAACTTTTTAAAATGTTGTGTTGTAAAATCGGATTGTAAAATTTTTACCATGAGAGACCAGACAGAAAACGTAAGTATCTATTGGTGTTTATTTTTATAATCATAAGAAGAACCTACACTTACACACTCACTCACTCACACACGTACATCATGGGCAAAAACGGGATTTTGATTTTTAATTGCTTTTGGCAAAATGAATGATATCTCTTCTCGAGAGAAGTGTGTGGCCCTGAAAGGGGCCGGTGGGTGTTTGTTTGTTTAAAATAACAAATTCAGGAACGGAACTTAATAAGCTTTAACTGCTTTAAGTCTTTGCCACGGCCAAGGCCTACTTCTGGACTGGCTCCTGTCGATGGTGATTTGGTAGAATCACTAGGGGTGGTATCGCAGACAAAGTGACAGGGTTTGGTTGTTTGGCTCGGGAAGTTCTTTTTCTCTTGGGTCGTATTAAAGAAGTCTGATACATTTGTTTCAGACTCCTAAGCTCTGCTAAAATGTCTAAGAGTACCGTCACTGTTTGACTTTCACTGTCCTCCTTCTCTCCTAGAAATTGTTTCTTATCTGCTGCTTCTTCTTCCTGTCGTTTCCGTCTTCTTGCCTCTTCTTCTCGCTGTTGCTGGTATTGTTGAAGGAGAATAGCTTGTTCTGCTTCTTTCTGCTGCTGTAAAAATTTCTCCAATTCTTCTTTCTGTCTCTGTTTAAAACCATCGACGTGTGGTAAAGAAGTAGAAGATGGCGAAGGTACTGGTACCGGAACAAATTCTTACGAAGAAGAAAGAAAATCGACTAAATCCCAATTAAAATCGGTCTCTTCTGGAAGTAAGACTTTGTTTACTTTGGTAGCCGCTGCTGTACCATCGCTTCTCGTCTCCACGGCCGGCGCACCCCAATCTAGTGTCTTCTTTGAAAACTGTGTCGCACTGATTCACGGCGCACAGACGCTAAACAACCAACACAGGGAATGTAACGTCACAGGCAGCTCTCTTCGGATTGGAAGACAGACTCCATACTGTGAATGAATTTTGTAACGCGTATTGGGATTGGTGGAAAAAACTCAATCCGTTTCCATCCGCTCTTCCACTATAAATAACCACGTTCACTTCAATACCCTTCACCTGTTCTCTTCACACTGTGGACTAATGTTGAATCATCTACTCTCGTATCGTCGATGCTGTTCCGTACGGACTTACCCATGTAGGTCAAATCATTCTGGACAATCATCCAGATCACCGATACGAGTGTTTGGAAAATTATGATCTATGTGGAGATACAAGGCTGTTTGAAGAGAATCCTTATCTACAGTCCAGAAGTCAAAAGAAAATTGAGGAAGAGAAGAAGACCTATGCAATGCCCTCTATGTTAACGGAATGGTTTAAAAAATATATCAAAGGCCCTTTCAGGGCCACTCATATGCCTCGAAAAGATTTGCTTTCAAGCTTAAATATTTTAGTCGGTTCTATAGTTGTTTGTATGATAGATTGATGTTCATCAGTCTATGTATGTGTCATATGTGTATGTCTCTGTCTATAAAGAAGTTATATTCTCCCATCCCCCGCCAAGCGCTTTTTATTGGTATAGTTTATGAACTAACTGAACTTATCCGCCACCCGCTACCCACTGGACTAGCTGAACTTACGCGTCACCCGCTACCCTCTACCTGCTCAACTAGCTGAACCTACTCGCTACCCGCCACGCGCTGAACTAGCTGAACTTACCCGCTACCCGCTACCTTATACAACAACCCAACTTTCCATTGTCGCTATACAGACCCAATATTTCCCATGTTCCATTCCCCTTGACCCTAAACGTTCCCAAAGGGGTGGGGTCTGTAATGTAATTTCCCATTGACGCTAAAGTATCCCACTATAGTACTCACATCCGAGGAGGACGCTCAAACGTCTAGGCCACCGGAGCAGTCGATAGGAGCTTTATCTAACATGACATAGCTATGAAGGCACTGAAGATAACCGTGAAAAGGAACACTGTTAGAACAACTTGTTCGACCCCATATAAGTCTACACTTATGTAAGCTTTGTAGGTGGGAAGAGTGCAACTAATGAAAATAATACCGAGTTTGTGGAGTAAATACGGGTTCGACAGTGATACCGATAGTGACAAATTTAGTGCCTCTACTACTGATGTCACATATCCCTAGGCTCGTACGAGATAATTACTGTCAATGACCAAGGTGGCATTATTTTTGAACCAGTTATACGAACAGATTTAATATCATATCGCACATTTGTCCTACTTTTTTCTGACCTTGTTTGATTAGGGCGATATCTAAACTAGAGCCACATAGACTGGTTGCAGCGTCTATACCAACATGGACAAGTTTGCAAAACTAGAGCCACATATACTGGTAGTAGCGTCTATACCAACATGGACACGTTTGCAAACTAGAGCTATGTAGACTGGTAGTAGTGTCTATACCAACATGGACAAGTTTGCAAACTAGAGAGAAGGTGAATATGGTGTGGATCCCTGTGTATTTATTTATGAATAGCTACATCAATACTGATAAAAATGGATACACTTTTT
Organism: Sinohyriopsis cumingii; assembly: GCA_028554795.2. NCBI lineage: Eukaryota > Metazoa > Mollusca > Bivalvia > Unionida > Unionidae > Sinohyriopsis > Sinohyriopsis cumingii. Next base: position 156,942,792 of record CM068825.1, on the reverse strand, counting down.
TCAGTATGACAACAATAATGTGTAAACCTATGAGCTTTATTTGCAGGACAATACAATGCAACAAATAAGTAAGTACTTTCCAGTAATGACATCTCATTGACTGTAGGGATTTAAAACAAATGTTTAATATGGGGAATATTAGCAGACAAGGAATCAGACGCAGACTAGATCAAGCCAGACTTACATTTGTAGAAAATAATGTATATGTGGAAGGAATTTCTGAAACATTGTTAAATAAGAAGCAAATGATTTGGACTAAACATTTCGTAAAAAATAGTAGGTTATTGGCTATTGTCTTATGGGAAAAATTGTATTGGTGAAATGAAAACAACATGACGATCTTGAATTAAATGAAAGGAAATACTTTGTTAGATACTTCCACACACAATTTCAAAACCGAATGGCTTCAGGCACATGCCACCTTCATCCCATGCAAATGGAAGTACGTATTTCGAATTAAAAATTGAAAAATTCCTAAAGGATGTCAAGGAATATTACATTTTGGTATTGTTAACAATGATTTTCTTACCGAACGTATATGTATAAAGTGGATAACTATATTAGACCTTTGAGAATGACCTAATTATACCGTTCTCCCTACACTGCAAACAAGCAACGCAAGTCATAAAAGCATGTCTAAAAATGAGCTTCTTACATGTATTTGAAAATTGTCAACAATACTAACTTTTGTGGACTTAAAACAGATTACATAGGATGATATAGCTACGTTCCAGTACGAATATAATATTTTAGTTACATGACTAGATTTGTTTATGAATGTAGTCAATCAACATGCGCCCTTTAAAATGAACAGGATAATAAATAATCATCAATCAGGCTGGATTACTCCATACATATTACATATTATTAAAACTGGGATTACTTGTTAGCTTAAAGTAATTAAATGTATATCGATAAATATAATTAAAACGAATGATTAGAAAGGCTCAAAAGACACACTATCCATATGTTATTGATGACAAAACGAACAACCCTAGTATTCTTTTGCTGGCTATATAATAACTTAGGAGGTGGAAAATGCAAGAAAAACACCGAAATTCCATCACGGAACATTTATAGATTCATGCACTGATGACCTTGTAAAATGCTAAATACTTTTTATGATTTTTTTTAGTGTGCCTCTACGCTTAAAGAATCTAAATTTGTTTCAGAACAATCATAGATTAAGAGAGTTTGTCCTCATGGTTATAAATCGACTATACATGTGAAAGTCCTGAACAAAATTCAACATTTATTCTAGAATGTCTGCAAAACGTTTACAATATTACATCTAAATCACACGGTAAGCTATGTTCAATGTTTCAAGAAGTTGCAACATCTTCTATTTCAGATGTCGATTCGAAGTCACAATCCTATTTTAACTTCATTGTGAATTAAGTGAATTACACGAGAGGGAAGTGTGTCCAGCGGGTGTTTCAAGAATAAAATCAGATCAATATAGAATATAAGAAAATTATCTTGAAATCTCTATCATCAGCTTCATTGTTCTGTTATGTATATTTTGTTTAACTTATATTAGATTTTATTTAAATGTTTGATTGTTAGTTTTAATTTTTTTTTATTCCATTACCTGTCATAGTAATGTAATTTTATTTACTGGAATTTGATATTTTTCAGAAATTAGTTTGACCTGACTGTTTTGTCGTACACATCTAATAATATAACTTTGTATCTAAAAGCTGACCTAGTTCATGACCTTGATACAGAATTAGTAACAGTTGGAGTAAACAACTTCTTTTTTATTTTTTTATTCATTCTTAATGTGTGGATTTATAAGGTGGAATCGAGGCTGTACTGGGTGTACGTGACTTTACAGATGTGGATAGCATTATTTCGAAATTCTGTTTTTACCGGAATTGCGCATTAGTCAGAAATAATAGTGATGTATTGAGAATTAATTTTAATTGGGCCTTTAAACATTTCGACGTCAAGGTGGTGTTAATTCTATTGTGATCAGTTTGAGTTGAAATTCTATTTTATGAAATTATGAATTATTTTCCCTGGAAAATATTTAAGTGCTCATACAGAATTTTTAGACAAAGACATTTATGAAAATTATATTCGGAATTCAAACACCGAAATATTATTTTCTGTGATACAACAAAGAACTGGTGACACTTCAATATACTATACTGGATATAGTATACGTCATCGCCTTCCATTTTGGATTTTCGTCGGGACTCGAACTCAAATTCATAAGAACATCTATTGCTAAGATTTCTAAGTTTTAATTCTTGGATTATTCTTGGATTACTTTTGGATTCGATTCCTAAAACCGTAAGTTCTTTTCCTAATTTTTACCTTTTTTATAGAGAAAGAAATTATTTGTTAAATTTTACAAAGCTTGATCGATCGAGAGAGATTACTTTAAGATCTTAAGAAACCCTCCCAAAATATCAGTAATAATAAACCACCCTACCGTGACTGTGTGAGTTTTCCTCGATCTTTGACCAATTTGGCATCACTTTCATAACTGGATACTTAGATTTTAGCCCACTCCACCCTCATCCCAGCGCACCCACACAGTGGAAATATTGCTGCTGACGTCCATGGACTTGCTCAGGTTAATGAGTCACTGGAAACTATATCATTGGCTTTCTTCTTCTTTGTACACTTCTTCAATTGTTTGAAAGAGATTTTGTTCTGACATTCCAGTCGGTATCGTTGAAGTGAACCAATGTCACAATATGCCGACACCAGATGGGACAGACACCATTCAACATAATTCCGGTACGAGCTGAACTTTAACTTTAAATGTTGCTTTTCCCGAATGCATCACAATCGATAATTATTAAACCTAGCTATTTGGAATTGTAAATACTTGAATATGGTCACATATTCCTCTTGAAACCAAATTTTCTTAAATGTCAAGTATGTAAGCATGGCAAATTCAAACGCTCACCTCTTCCCTTTACTCTCTCTCTCTCTCTCTCTCTCTCTCTTTCATACACACACACGCACAAACGCACGCAAATATACATATATACAAACATAACAACAACAGACACATTCAACTCAAAATGATGATGTTGTTGTTGTTGGGCTTAACGCCATTTTTGAGCACACGATAGGCTATACATGGCGGCCAGTATTAATGGTGGTGGAAGAACCTGGGAAAACCCCGGAAAGAACCACCAACCCACGAGAAGCTACTGGCAAGCTTTCTCACATATCCACATTGGCTGAATCCGAGACTCGAACCGCCGCAGACAGAGGTGAGATGGCAGTGATCCGCTTTAGACCACTCGGCCACTGAGGGCCCCTCAAAATGATAATATTGTATGTGGTAATGTTGATTGTCTGCACTCAGTACCATTCATTTTCGCAAAACTGTTGCTATTTTCACGTTCAGTTTTAATAAACGAAAACATGCGCTATCAGTGACCAGTCATGGTGTGATTTTCGGACAGCAGGTTAGCGTGCAAACTTCAATTTTTCATGTCACTGATTTCTGCTATGTTCAGAAGGATGGCTTTACGTATTTGGATCACAAAAGACAATGATCGTGTACTACTGATATTGCATGTGTCTCTATGTCGATGTGTCATGAGTTTTCTTAGCCATAACAGTGTGATGTGTTGCACTGCAATCTTGTTAAAATCAGATATCCACTGTCCTAGGTGAAGGACAGTGACGATCAACTTTTAATCAGATTGAATCGCACTGCGACATGAACTGTTCTTGGCCATGACATGCAAGCAGTACAATTCCATACCTCATTGCATGGTATGTATGCTTGCATTTTTCAGATTAATTTTTTTGAACATATTTACGTCTCTTTTAAAACCAGTTGGAAAAAAAATGAGTGCAACTGATTGGAGATCTTGGCTTTTAAGACTTGGAGATCTTGGGGTTTCCTTCCCCAATTCACTAATGTTCTGATTCTGCGGCAAATGTATGGTAGAAAAAAATATTTTAAAAGAAAGCATACACCTGGAAAAATATACACACACACACACACACACACACACATATATATATATATATATATAGAGAGAGAGAGAGAGAGAGAGAGAGAGAGAGAGAGAAACCGTGACATATTGATGTACAAGTTATCATAATCGCTCACTGAGCTCGCATTGTCTTCGGTTATAACATTCGTTTTGCAAGCAAAATTCCTGATTTCAAATCCTAATATGGTACATTTAAACTAGTTTTTGCGAATCATTGCTGTTTAATAGACATCAGGAAGACTTTACTTGCTTGTTTATTTTAATTGCATCTAGCTTAAACACAAGTGTTGTCACACACATGTGCATGTATCTTCTAAATAAAATGTTTAACACATACTTAACTGCCCTAAAGCTGTCTATCAGGAACAACGCTATATGCCGATCAGGGCCGCGATTTGAGCTCTCTCACCTGAATGCGGTTTAGCTTAAATCACCATTGAGATGAGTCAACCTTGGTTTAGCTGAATTTTAAACAGGAATTCATTGACACGCATTCCGTAATTACCTCGATTTCATGTTTCAATGGAATAATTATAAGGGCATAATCCACAACATGCTTGGTTCGGAGAAATAATCTAGTTAACTTCAGTCATGCCAGTAGTCTCGTTTCCAACACTCTCTCGTTGAACCAGACTCGTGTGACTGCGAGAAATCTAGCAGAAAATCGTAATGTACCTTCTGTTCATTGCTATTTTTAGATGTGGCTCATTTCTATTTTAATATTTTATTCGTTCCCAAACATGCACTTTATACCATAGACTTTATGTGTGCATTTATGCCTTGGCGTGACACACACACACACATACACACACACACACACGCGCGCGCGCGCGCACACACACACACACACACACACTATGAGGCTACGTCTTGCAATAAGTAATATAAATGAGCGAAAACCAACAAGTTTTGTCAAAAATTAAACAATTATTTTACCTAGAAGACAAAGTGAAAATGAAAAAAGAACTTACGATATTGCGAAGTAAATCACAAATAATCCTAGAATTTTTAACACAAGTATCAATTGTTTAATGGCATTGATTAGCTTCGTCCCAAAAACTTTTCAAAAGACAATTATAAAACAAAAATTAACAGCAAAAGTATGTAGGCAGGGATATAAAAAAAACCCACTAATTAACTGAATAAGATCGGTGAATAAGCATGATACTGATGTACATTTGATAAGATTGCTTATAGAAAAGTTAAGTTCTTCAGAGTTTAGGGTCATATCTTAAATCATTGCAGTTTCCGAAATACAAACACTTATAGTAATCCCTACATAAAACTTTACAAGGATAGCACTAAATCTTAATCCAGCATGTGGCAGTAGTACAATAGTACAAAGATATCTTAGTTGCAAACATCTCATTTTAGAAGGAAAATAAGTCTGGACCTCATGGTGTTAAAACAGATTCCTTTAAGATTCGCCATCTATAAACATATTTAAATCAACTTGACTAAAAATTGTTTTTATGGCTATCCTGTTATTTTTTCTTTTTTTTTTCTTTATTGCCAACAATCATTATATTATAGGCATAAAACGCAACAATGGGTAACCTGGACAAGTGCTTTACACAAATAGTCGTAACAAAAGAAACTAGAATGAGAAAAAATATGTGCACAGCAATCGAACCGCACTCCCATAATTGCTACAAAATGTGTATGCATTTTGAAACAAATTAACTATTAATCATGCTTGAATTGAAGGTGTGTCTTTAAACACATATTTTAATTGTTGCAGATCCGGTTACTGACATTTAATTATTCTTTTAAAAACACAGTTTAATAATGTGCCTAACAATTCCCTTTAGCAACTCCTTAGTACACTGAAAGGTGATATAATACACAATATTAATAAGTAGGACATGTTCAAATTAGATGTAATTCTAAAATAACATTTTATAAAGTTAAACTTCATTGCATTAACTCCAAGCGACTCAGATGCACTTTCTTAGTCAAACGTAAATCACCCTTGTTTGTAAACGACGTTCAACGAAACCAAACAGACAAGGTGTCGTGAATAAATATATAGTATACACTGGTCGACCTACAAATTGATACTGCACTTAAAATTTAGAGATGTTCTTTAGCAGAGCTGAAACGAATAATCGAATATTCGAATCAGAAACATTTTGCGAATATTCTAATAGAATATAGGTTTTCCAAGTTTTGTTTTATGTTTACCTACAGATGTTTGGCAGGATTCTGGTATAAGAAAGCAGGAAAAAATTAAATTTCCACACAGCCGAATTAATTCACAAGGAAACAACATCAACGTTGCTATATCGCACAAAATTCAAACTCCCGCTTAAAAGATAGAATAATGTCAAAATGTTAAACAGTCATATTGATAAAGGAAGCGCCATTTATATTCAGTTTTATTCTGTCTTAATGTATCAATCAACGTATCAAAAGTAAATAATACTTAACAGGTCCCAAGACTACGCGATTTGCATTGTGAACAAATCACTTCCAAGGGAAGGTTCTTTAATGTTGTTTTTTATCTTTTTAACTTTTACTTTTGTTGTCGTTTTACATGGTACACGCGTTTAATCGAGAGTTACTGTCCTTTATTACCAACACTCCGTCTTCAGCACATAAGGAACGTTTTTGGTTATACTGAGATTGAAGATAAAAAATGAAAATAACACCTTCGTTCCTTTTATTATTTTGAGCCCCCCCCCACAACCGTCACCACCACCACCAAATAAAAAATAGGAAAAAAACCCAACTATTCCAAAGCCTAAAATGTCATTCAGTTAGATTTAGATGACTATGTTCATTGCATTTCTTTTTCGGAGGCATGGCTGATGTAGGTGGATTCAAAGGCATCTGGTGGAAAATACGAAAAAAATAGCTATTGTATTTAGAACATTACAAAATAAATAACTCTAATATCCGATGCCCTCTTGCTTTTTAATGTCAGAGTGAATAATGTCCAAAATCTGAATTCTTCAATGCTTTAATCAACAATATTGGACATTTGTTTGGACATTATGACGCGTTAATTGCCATAAAAAATGTATATGTGGTCAGAAGACTCAATATATAATCACCAAGAAATATAGAAGACATATATGTTTTGAGTAGATATAATGATATATTTCACGCGTATAATGGAAACATTTCAGTTCGTTGTGAGCGGTAAGTCACGAGTGACAATATGAAACGATTCCATTGCACGATTGAAACATTTCCTTATATCTACACAGAAACGTAGTTTTCCATTTAACTATATATCTTGAAGGCGGAAGACGTCGATTTGCACCATATTATCTTATTATGGTTTTTGTTTGCCATTGTGGTTAACACCGTAGACAAGTAAGCCATATTACAATATCAACCAGGGGCCCCGAGTGGCCCAGTGGTCTAACGCGCTCTCCGTTACGGATCACTGCCATCTCACCTCTGTCTGCGTGGGTTCGAGTCTCGGATTCAGCCAATGTGGGAATGTGAGAAAGCTTGCCAGTAGCTTCTCGTGGGTCGTTGGTTCTTTCCGGGGTTTTCTCGGGTTCTTCCTCCACCATTAATACTGGCATCCATGTATAGCCTATCGTGTGCTGAAAAATGGCGTTAAACCCTACAACAACAACAACAATATCAACCAAGAGAAGTTCCAAAAATTTAATAAATAAAAATGACTCAATTATTTACAGATTTTTCTCCCACATCTAATGTTTCAAATACTGTCTCTTATTTAATTAATTACTGTATTCATACTGTAAGCACGGATTGATATCGTAAATATTGTGGGAAGGTGTGTGTAGCCTGAGGGTCGAATCTGTCTGTCTTCAGAACGTAATATAATGATAAATGTGATCTTACTAGTCTTGAGAAGTATAGTCTAGTATTGTATTAGACGCTTCACCGAAATTAGTCACTTGATTTCCTTTTTCAGTCAACATCCATGTCTAATTATATTAATGTTACGAAGAATAAATACGAGTGTGTTGAGAATTATAAGTTGTATATTCAGTTGCAAGTCCCGCCTTTAAACTATTATCCTGATTGGTATGTTCTGACACTAGCTGACACCACAGATTTCAAAATGAAAGAAGTCACTGTACATTTAGTAGATGATACTTTGGAGTGTTCAGACGATTTAAGTGGAACGTTATTGCACATAAGCTCATGTCGGAAATCTATCTATCTATCTATCTATCTATCTATCTATCTATATATATATATATATATATATATATATATATATATATATATATATATATATATATATATATATATATATATATATATATATCAATGAGCAAATGTACTTTTAAATGGTAATATAAAGTAGTTCCAGAGGTGATATCTCCATTGGGGCGATATCCATTCTTTCACACTGGTAACTTTCAATGTCCCATTTTGAAATATATGAAGCATTTAAGATATCATGTGTCAATATCAATTGCTATTCCTGTTGAAATTTCATCTGGTTATTAATACAAATATTTATCTTATAAAGACATAGTAAGTTAATATGTTATGCATGTTACCACGACAAGATACTATGTTTTGCGGAGCCGTGGTAGCAAGTGGAATACTTTATTCAACAAAGTTCCACTGCAACAGCATGTTTCGCCAACACACACGGTTGATGAACATATTGTCGAACAGAGAGAGAGAGAGAGAGAGAGAGAGACCCACCTCATAGGCACTGGTAACTCGAAGTCTGTAGAAGACTGGAATGTAAATATGGGCTGCACCAGCAATTACAAAAATGTATCCCACGCCGATCCACCAATAAACAAAGGTGTAGTTATACATTTCGGCTGGAGTGCCCAGTATCGTTATGGCTGACATAAAGCTGGCCAGTAAAGACAGGGCCACGGGGATAGGGTTCATGTTACCCCCGGCTAGAAGAAAATCTTTAGTGTTATTTTTGTTTCTATCTTTGATTGCATAGAAAATCCCGATGACTGCCGAAACCAACAACGTGAATCCAAATAAAACATAGTCCACAACTGTAAAAGTTTTTATATTCCCCGTTTGGAAGCTGAAATCGTCTCCTTCTGCCATGTTTATTGCGCTGAACAATTTTTTTACAATTTCAAGCAGAAATGTTTCAAAATGTCGATTGATTCTAAGATTTTGGGCAAAATTCACTGGATTCTAATTAACATGCTAACACTCGAACAACTTTTATGATTTTCTGAAATAATGAATAGTTATATATCGCTTAAGGTCTGTATCATTTTGCTCTTTGAATGCTCTGCGATGTCAGTGAATCCAAAATTCGAATACATATACTATCAGTAATAATGAAATGCAGGAAAATGAAAACAGTAGCAAGCAGTAACGGCCCCATACATCACTAGGTTTATTTTGAACGTACATACACTTATATACGTAGGTACTCCAAACCGGCTGACATGATTGGGGCGCGTATTTGCTGTTAAATAGATTGGCGTTAGCTCCGCCTATTTATGACGTATGTAGCACACGGTGGGTTTATGTGGCTTTTGCGTCTATTTTAAAAACTGTTGTATACATTGACATTAACCGCATTCATGTTCTTCAGACCAGATGCGTGCCTAGTAATATACGGTTCTGTGTCATTTGAAATAAGAAAAGAAACTCTTTCACCTGTCTTCGCCTCTTATGCCTATTGTACATCGAATATAATTAACAGAGGTGTATATCTATTTGTGTTGGCAATTTATTATGTGTCTTTGTACTATTACTATAATTACTGTCATGTTCCATGTTTGTTCCTGATAACTCAATACTAAGCAAAATTAATTAATTGATTTGATCTATATTTACGAAGTGAATTTTCATAATTTGAGTAGCACTGAAGCTCGGTCCTCATCACAATACCGTTTAACGTATTCCCTGGCATTGACTTGTCTGTATCTGTCTTTGATAGGAATGATTACTCCTATTAAAGACCATTACTCTCTCTCTCCCTCTGAATATATATATATATATATATATATATATATATATATATATATATATATATATATATATATATATATACCGTTTATCACAATATACGTATAAATATGTATATATATATTCTGAAATGGAACGTCTACTAAAGGAAACCTATTGGATTCACCGTCTTAATACGGTATATCCAAAAGGTCTAAATTCAAAAACACTATATGACATTTAGTAATTTTTTCTGAATTATGTCCCCAGTTTACAATTAGATATGAATATTTCATATTATTTTACTTTGCAGAAAATCTTAATTGGTAAAAGTATAATCTAATAACATAAAAATAAGTTTACTAATTATTTAAAAATGAAAAAGAATTTGCGCATTAATTTTCATTATAATATGATTAATTATTTATAAAATACTTGATAGTAAGCGTTATGCACACCATATTATTATTATATAAATTGAGTTCTGATAACCTCTTTAACAGTTGTAAAGATTATATTAGTATGTATGTTCTATATATTTATCTTTCATATTTTTTATACCTCTAATAAGCGTGTATTATACATAATACAAATATTACTAAAACTGTTTATCTCTATTCATTAATAAATTTTATATATATATATATATATACATGCATGTACGTATATGTATGTACATATATCTACACATACATATGCATGCACATATATGTCTGTACATATATCTACACATACATATGCATGCACATATATCTATACATACATGTGCATGCACGTGTCTCTGTACATATATCTACACATACATATGCATGCACATACATAGACATATACATACATATAGAGACATATACATATATATATACACATACATATACAGATATATAGAGACATATACATATATATAAATACATATAGAGACATACATATATATACACATACATATACATGCATATAGAGACATATACATATAGATACATATACATATACAGACAGATAGAGACATATAACTATATATACACATACATATAGAGACATATACATATATATACACATACATATACAGACATATAGAGACATATACATATATATAAATACATATACATACATATAGAGACATATACATATATATATACACATACATATAGAGACATATACTTATATATACACATAAATATACAAACATATAGTCATATACATATATATACACATAAATATACAGACATATAGACATATACATAAATACATATACATACATATAGAGACATATACATGTATATGCACATACATATACATGCATATATAGACATGTACAAATAGATACACATACATATACATACATATAGAGACATAACTATATATACACATACATATACATGCATATAGAGACATATACATATATATACTCATACATATACAAACATATTGAGACATATACATATATATACACATACATATACAGACGTATAGAGACATATACACATATATAAATACATATACATACATATAGAGACATATACATATATATACACAATCACATACATACATATAGAGACAGATACATATATATACATACATATAGAGACATATACATATATATATACACATACATATATATATACATATAGAGATATATACATATATAGACACATGCATATACAGACATATACATATATATGCCATACATATACATACATATAGAGACATATACATATAGATACACATACGTATACATACATATAGAGACATATATATATATATATATATATATATATATATATATATATATATATATATATATATATATATATATATATACACGTACATATACATGCATACAGAAACATATACATATAGATACCCGGTGGCCCAGAGGTTGGAGCGTCCGCCTCGGATGCGGGAGGTGGCGGGTTCGAACCCCGGCCGAGTCATACCAAAGACTTGCAAAAATGGATCTAACAGCTTCCTCGCTTGGTGCTCAGCAATAAGACGTCAGTGGTAGGACTGGTCGGCCTGGTGTCAGGATAATGTGACTGGGTGGGACATCATGCTACATGTCTGCGGCATGATGCCCCAGTGCCTGACATCACTATAAACTGTCACACTGCAGACATCGTAGCGATATGACTGAAAAATTGTTAAAGCTACGTTAAAAATCTAAATCACACACACACACACACACACACATAGATACACATACATATGCATACATATAGAGACATATACATATAGATACACATACATATACATACATATAGAGACATATACATATAGATACACATACCTATACATGCATATAGAGACATATACATATAGATACACATACCTATACATACATATAGACATATATACATACATACATATTTATATATATATATATATATATATATATATATATATATATATACATATCTATACATACATATATAGACATATACATATATAGACACATACCTATTCATACATATAGATATATATATATATATATATATATATATATATATATATATATATATATATATATATATATATATACATACCTATACATACATATAGAGATATACATATATATACACATACCTATACATACATATAGATATATATATATATGTACACATACCTATACATACATATAGAGATATACATATATATACACATACATATACATACATATAGATATACATATATATACACATATATATGTACATTAAAAAGGATGGCATTTAAAGTGTTTAAAGTGTTGGTATAAAGCAATTTGATATACCAATACTATTGGTATATCAAAAAAATGTGATCCGCCTATGGCGCAATAAAACGCATATTCTAGATCAATGATCAATTTCCACACATTAATCATTAGTGACGTATGAAAATAACGTTAAAAAGTATCAATAATCTTCGTTTTCTAAATGAATTTGATATGGAACACATTTTCATCATAATCATTTCTGCTTTCTGTTCCCCCACCCCTCTCATGCATAACGGAGAAACTACGCAGACACGTGGAGTGAGAGAGAAAATGAATTTGGGTTGGATTAAAGCCTTGAAATAGAAATTACACTAAGTAACCTGCAAGAACATGGTTCGTCGTAATGATACATGTGTACGTTCGTGGGATTTATCTTCAGTGTGCATCATGATACAAATTTGCAAATGATATCGACATTATACGGTAAATTTCTGTTACGTGGTACACATAGTGTGATGCATTTAATGTTTTGGTGTTGTTTCTTAAACATACTATAATGTTCTAAAAATAGATTATTATTAATTAAATAGAAAATGTCCAAAGGTCTCTCCCTCTCTCTCTCTTTCTCTCATGCTCTCTTTCTCTCTCTCTCTCTCTCTCTCTCTCTCTCTCTCTCTCTCTGGGCCATCACAGCAAGATACGGGCTAAAATCTATGAAATGACGAGCGTAGAGGATTTTCGCTTGTGTCATTCCACGATGTCTCTGGACTTATGAATGATAGTAAAAGTTAGGCAAACCGACCACAGGATTTGTGCCCGTACGAGAGAGAGAGAGAGAGAGAGAGTTTATGGTCGGTGGTAATGTTAATAAAGCAGAATAATTACTTAAATCACCTGTAAATATATTAAAATAGTTTAATTACCTCTTGTTGGTTGGTCATTTCGTTTAGTTTCTATTCCACATTAATTTCCATGCACCGGTACGTGAATGGCTAAGCTTTCGTGTGAAAGGCATAAATAAACATCTGCTTGTAGTGCTCTACTTTCTTCATTAAAACCATCTTCCATGTTTAAGTCATAAGTGTGTATTATACTGATTTAATCAATGTGAGGAAAAATATAAACTAAAAAAGGAAAGCCTCGTTTCCTTTTAATGAGAAATTTATACATATCGTGGTATATCATTTATACAGCGTACCTATCATTACACATAGTGTAGGACATTTCAGAATTGACCATGAAGAAATGAAAATCATTTCCAGAGAGAGAAAAAGAGAAAGAGAGTGAGAGATGTCCTTTTATAGGATGTAATCACTCATATCAAAGACATATATAGACAAGTCAATGCCAGGGAATACGTTAAACAGTATTGTGATGCAGTTTCGGTATCTTTAAAAATCCATTTCCTCCGTAAATATTGAATATATTTCATTTACTAGTATAAAAGACGATGTACTTTAACTCATGGCCAATTTCATATTTTTGATATGAGAAAATGTTAAGAGAAACTTTAATTATGTTTTGTCAACAAATCCTACGAATTTCACGTGCAGTATTCTGCTTAACATGTTCTTTTCACTATTACTATGAACATTCTGGCGGTCATTTTTCGACTCTATTCTGGAAAAGGAATTTGGAAAATACTAGTCACATCTGTCAGAATATGGTCAAGTTCCCCCCACAGTAGCTCGTTAAGTCATGTATGGCATATCATGCTACGAAAAATGGCCTGAAACCCCAAGGCAAGAACAAGTGAAGCTAAGGGCATTGTTCAGTTGATAGCGGGGGTTGGGGTGGACTTTATACGTTTTACATGGAATCCACGGTGTATCCACTCCATGTACAGGTGTGGTTAAAATTTAACTTACAGAAACAAATAAACTCACTTCTGTTCACGGAAGAATATGGACATAACCGGTCTCCCAACTAACGGAACTTGATCAAACCACAGCATATTTACGCATTACTTTTGTGTTGCAATTCCGACTCAAAATTTGTTTAAGTCTCCTGTAGTCTACTTTTCCAATTCAAATAATGCAAATAACAGCTCACATATAGATTACAGTAAATATGGGAATTTATGCGTTCAGTTATTACACATATCCTTTCACATGACTATCACGACAATGGAATGTGTTGACACCGTAGTGTAAACATGGATCGTAATCTGTACCTAACCGGAACATTATCGAACAATGTGAAATCACACGCATTGGACATTCTGTGTTGAAAAATGTCCTATTTTTTTGGAAGTAAGTTTTGTTGTTGTTTAGAATTTGTAAAATAATAACCATATTTAACCGTTATTACTTGCTCAGCTCCATCTGAAATAATGTTTGACGCACAATAAATGAAAGGTGAAGATCTCGGTCATAATTAACGAATTTATTCTTTCTTCTTTCTCTCTAAATAATATCTCTCAAAATAATGATTTAATATTAAATGTATGAAGTCGTTGAATAATTTCAATATTAAATCATTACCCATTTGAGATCCATTATATTTGTAACACGTTTAATAACACTCATGACGTTACAAATGACACAATAACATCATGAAAATGAAAGACTTAACTGTCGAGACATACGAACATAGTTCAATGTCATTTCGTTGCTCTTTTCTGCGTTTGGTGAAGTATAATCTGTAATTGTCGTCATTTCAAGGAAAAACTATGAAATTCATGGAATAATATCAATCTTTTTGCTCGCCATAGTTCACGAACATATAAGTTGCTCGACTTGTGTAATAAATTATTTTGAAATGAGAACGGATGTAATAACTTGTAAAGATGCGATACGGAAAATAAACGTTAAGGTGCAAACGTTTAAATGTTTTCGGTTTCAAATTTACTAACTTTTGTAAGGTTTGTGGCAATGAAAAGCTTCGTCATGATAACCATATTTGAACTCTCGTATTATTAAAACATTGTAACCCGGCTGTTATTGTCTGGATCGATAAAAACAATTATAAAAGTGTGTGTGTATGTATATGTATATATATATATATATATATATATATATATATATATATATATATATATATATATATATATATATATATATATATATATATATATATATATCTGGCAACGAATAGCTAACCCAAGCGCTTTTGGCTCTCACTAAGGTTTCGTTAAAGACAATTAATAGACACAATAGAACGCACTCAATTTACAAAACATTATGTAATTGTACTTGTAACGGACGTGTTGATTAAAAATTTGGATGTAACGCCTGTTTGGTTTTGAATTTGAATGGCAATTACAGAATCACTCATTATTATTATTACAACAACTATTTAATTACAGATAACTAAGTCAGCATATATACAAGGTTTTACAGTATTACAGTAACGTAACGTATTTTTTCCAACTGTAACAAATTTCCGAAATTGCCAGAATCTCAACTCTACTCAAAATTTAGACATTCAAGCCTCTAAAATACCTAAGTGCTATTAATAACACGCAGTGTTTCCCGTATGAGGTCAAGTGTCTGTGTGCACTAAATACCTACGAGCTTTTAATAACTCGCTGGGATTTTACAATATTAAAATCGATAATTGTATACGAGTTAGAGATATCTGTACCTGTTACGTTAAACATATATTTTAAAATACTAGAATACTTGATAAATGGGTGATCGATGAAATTACCAACGATTACTGCATTGAGGATCAATTAGATCGGCGATAACAAAACAATATAATTATACACAATGCCCAATGTGGACCTGAAAACGTAAGAATGATAAATTCACGATTATTATAAAATGATCTACGGAGATGGACTCGGCAATGTTATTTAAGGTTTGTTTAGAAGGATAGTCCCAAAAGCTTCTCTGATTGCAGAGCAATTAGATATGAGAGCCATAGAAGTTGTTCGTGATAAGGCTATTGACACTAGTAATGAAGTGGGGCATATTAGCGACAATGGGAATTAGCATTACAGACCCCCCCCCCCCTCCGGGTCAGATTAGCGACAATGGAAATTTAACATGGCGAAAAATCGTGGGTCAGATTAGCGACAAGGGAAATTAACATGGGAATAAATCGTGGGTCACTCTAGCGACAAGGGGAATTTAACATGGAACTATAGTGTGGGTCTGTCTAGCGACAAGGGAAATTAACATGGGGAATAGAGTTTGGGCTTGTCTAGGGACAAGGGGAATTGAACATGGGATTTTTCTTTTTTTTTTAAAAATTTTTTTTTAAAAAAAGGGGTAGGCAATTGAAAAGTTATTCTCTTTCTGAGAAATATGGCTGGCCCTGAAAAGGGCCTTTGGGTTTCTTCTTCTTCTTCTTCTAACACTTCCACTTCTTCAACCATCTTCTCACTTTTGTCACTATTCCTGTCTTCTTTTTCTCCTTTTTTGGCATCCAGTCTGGATGGCCCAAGGCTCTAAACTTTTCCTGGACTTTGATCCAATTCTGATTTAGCCTTTCAAAATCAGCCTGTTTCTTTTTTTTTTTCTTTTTCTTTTCTTTCTACAGTCCAAATGTCTTTTATTATCTTGACTTGTTCTCTCATCACTTTCCTCATCATCTCCTCTGCTTTCATCATTTGGTTTAAACCCCATTTCACATAGGACCACTCAGTCCACTCCAAAATATCTTTTAAAAAACACCTCACTTCAATAGCATAATTAAGGGCCTCTTTCAGTTTACCTACTTTCACATAGTCAAGTTTTATGAAGCCTCTTAACTTTTTAACCTCCTCTTCAATCATGTCCCCAATCAGATCCCTGGCAAGTTTTAGACTCGTCACTTGACTTTTGACAAAGTCCTTAGTAACTTCATGCATCCACTCCTTCTCTAGCCTTTCCACCACATAGGCTGCATCTGTCATCCAGTACCAACTATCCTTTAGCTCATTAAATAGTTCAATACTCATTTTCTTGGGTTCTTCCGTAGAATGGTTCCAACGACGAACGTGGTGGGTTATTATAGTGAAAGCGCGGACGTGATGGAAAACATCCCCAAAACATAAAATTGATCTTACCTAGATCATGCCCAAACAACGCGCGGACGTGAAGGAAAACATCCCCCACTTTTCTCATTTCATATAATAAAACCCAAACTATGCTCTCCACATACGCTAAGAAACAATAAAGAAACTACTATAATCTACTATTCACACAAACTTACGTGAACGGTTACAAACACACAAACACACAAACACATACACTCACATTTTTAAAAAAAAGAGTCAGTGTTTATATTCACACTACTCTACCTACACACATTGGCAGATTGATGGTTATCTCTTTTCTAGAGTATTGGGTAGCCCTGAAAAGGGCTGTTGGTTTTTTTTTTTTTTTTGAACTCCAGATACACCTATCTAATGATGGCACCTTCTTGGCCTGGCGCCACACACGCATCTTCTTCCCCAGTTTCCTTTCACCTTTCTTCTTGGGAGTGCAGAGGCGGGATATGTGGCTTCAGAATCCCAATTTTCGGTCTCTGGGATTCTGAAATTTCCTCTCTCCTCTTCTTTGTTTCTTCTCTCCTCCTCTTCTTTTCTTCTTCTTTCCTCCTCCTTCTCTTTCATTCTTGCTTCTTCTACAATGGCCTCCGCGGCCAGTTCATTTAGTATACGCCTGGCATATTCCAGGTGCATCTGGAATTCTAGCAGTTTCACAGTTCTGGTGTTCATTCTTCTGGTGGTGTTGATCAATCAACAAGGGTAGCTGGACTGCCGAACGAGTTTCAATTTATACTGAAAGTGCGGACGTGAAGAAAAACATCCCCCTAAAAACATAAAATTGATCTTACCTAGATCATGACCAAAACAACGCGCGGAACTAAAAGAAACACTCACTCACTTTTTATACTACACATTCCTATTCTAAAAAATTTTTTCATTAACCACTTCAATAGACTATCCACATACGCAAAGCAATCCAACCCCAAATCTACTCTCCCACACCTCAAACACCAAAAAAATCATCTTAATCTACTATCCACACCAACGTACGTGAGCGGTTACAAACACAAACACACAAACACATACACTCACACTATTAAAAAAGAGTTAGTGTTTATATTCACACTACTCTGCCTATACACATTGGCAAATTGATGGTCATTTCTTTTCTAGAGTATTGGGGTAGCCCTGAAAAGGGCTGTTTTTTTGTTTTTTTGTTTGCTATGGCAATCTTTTTTAGTTTCTAAGAATGCGATGTCCTCTGAGGATAGACTTTCTGGCAATAGGTCTGCTTCTTCGGAAAGAGAAGAAGAACTCTTTGGTGTCGATACGACAATCGACAAAGCCTCTGTCAGGTTCAGGTTGTTGCTGCTGCTGCTGTTGTTGTTGTTGTTGTTGCTGCTGTTGCTGCTGCTGTCTCTGAAGTCTGTACTTCTCTGTCCATTCTTCTTTCTCCCTGTTCACTTCTTCTCTGAAGAGCTCTTCTATCAGGTCTTCAGTGACCTTTAGCATTCTCACATTCTCTATTTCTTCTGGCTTCGGTATCAGACTGTGTCTGACCCTATGCAAATTCACGTAGGCTTCGTTGAGCTTAGCTAGTTTGGAGCACATCTTCGTAGGAGGATGAGTCGACAATGGATGGTTGGACTGGAAATAACCCCCGGTTCTTAAAGTCAAAGCGCGGACGTGAAGGAAAACATCCCCCCACACAGTTTTCGAGTCGCAACGTTCAATGAGTGTCATGAGAGGGATAGTAAGAAATTAAAGAGCATGAATCCAACATTCTTCTAGCTAAACAAAAGACAAAGGCATTTTTTTCAAAACACAACATTTTTATTCAAAAATCACTTAACACTAACCAACAACAACTCTAACATATTTTTTAACAATAATCCAACATTATAACATCAAACATTTTTTTCTTCAAAAAATGACAAACATTTTTTTCTCAATTGACAGTCTACTTTAACAGGGCTGACAACGTTGTGAATGAAATTGTGATTTCCACTGTTGGAAATCATTAGGCCATTGATGGACACTACGTTTCCTAGCTTGAGACAAAAGATAAGCATAATGGTCACAGAACCATCGATCTACTTTCACATCATTTCTAGAAGAATGACGAGGATCAAAATGAGTCACTAAATGTTCTAAGGAATAGCCCAGGCTGCGATGATGCAGAAAATACACACAATACTGTCCACACACCAAGGAATCTGTGCCTTGTAATTTCACATTATTGAATCGGGTGGTTTGAGCATTTCTTCTCATAAAGTCGATGATATCGTCTTCCAAAGGGGGCAATCCGTACGAATCGAAATATTCCACACATCCTTCTTGAGGAAAGTAGACGGCTACCCAGTGGGTTCCTGGGAGATGACTGTCGTCCGTGTTGATCACGTAAGCTTGATGGTCTTTAGGTTTGCGATGAGGAAGTTCATCTTTAGCACAGACAACAGGATTCCAAGAAGCCGTATACGAACTGTGGTTCAAAAGGTAATAAAGTTCCCAGGTATCCATTGATTTGTGTGTGTGTGTGTTTTTTCTTCTTCTTCACAGGTAATAAGTCGTCAATTCGTACCTGACTTTTTGCTTGAAAATGTCTGACAAATAACCGTTTCTTCGTTTCGTCTCCTCACTCTGATTCAGTAGAGCTTCGATACGATGGATCTCTTGAGTGGTTAATGGTGGACAAGAATGTTCACGCAAGTCTTTATACCACTAATGCAACACGTCTTTGCCCGAGATGAGACTCCAAGCTTCGTCCAGATATTCGTCCAATTTTTCTTCTTGACTTAACATCAGGCATTTATCGTGTTGAATTTGACTGGGATGATTGTTTTGACATCCATAACAATTTTTCTTGATCAATTCCGTCATTTTTTCGACCAAGTGTTTGGCAAAACAGCAGACTAAATGGGTTTCTTGTTCTGGCCATCTTGACTTCATCATGATCACTTCTTCTTCTTCTTCCACAGTCTCCTCACATTCCATGTCCAAAGTTTCTCCACTAGGTAAAGAGGGATAACAGTCTTCCATAGCTTCTAGTAATCTAGAATGACTTCTCTTAAACTGTTGATTTCTATCGTATTGTCAAATTCTGCATACAGGATGACGTTCACTGTCTCTGGCAGCTCTTTTGCAAACTGAAGTTCCACACGAATCTGGCCAGATTTTATAGGGTGGAAATGTCCCTCGTCGCTGCCTTGGTCTGGAGTGAAATCAAAAGCCCACAAAGCATAGCCTCCTGCATAATCATCGTACGTAATGCCGTGACTGGTGTTGGTTCCTAACTGGCCGGTGGCTTCGTACAAGGACAAGGACGATCTCAAGTAATTCATCTTAGTCTCGTCGTCATTAAAGACAGGTTCGAAAGGTCTGGTACACAAGGTCTTGCCATCGCGACTGACTTCGACTTTCTTCACAAAAAGGTGATGAAAGTTGAAAGGATTTTTATTGATAGCTCCGTTGAAGGCTTCATTCTCGACCATACCAAGGATTAAACGCTTGGGTAACTGTCCTTGGAACAGATGATCTTCGATCATGGAATGCTGTCCAGCAGGAATGGTGAACGTTTTCACTTCCACACGTCGGATCGGATACTTGGCGGTTGTTCTGCTCAACGTTTGACTGATGTCGTTTCCCACTTTAGGTAACACTTCCACGCGTCGTACGTAGAGTTTGGCCTCCTCGATTTTGCTTTTGTAACCGTCACTATCAGCCATTAAATGGAAGGCGGTACTGCTCCGATTTAGTCTCAGGCGGACATTGACTCCGTTCAGCAAATATTTCTCTTGCAACCACATGTCCAAATGCAAACGATCCATCAGTTCTAAACTCTTTCCATCTTTGATTCTGTTTCGTCTTTCCACAAAGCCTTCATTGTCTTTTGCGTCACTTATCTCAAACTTCTTCGCTTCGTCCGGTTCCCATAGCACGCAGGCATTGAGATGAGTATTCTTGGCATCTATTCCGTACGTCAAGAGATTTTCCAGGTAGGCACGGTAAGGGTATGTATCCATGCTGCTGCTGACAAGTTTTTTATTCAAGTACAAGTCCACTGAGCTGAACAAGGAATGCATGAAATTGTTGACGGGAGCTGCTTTCTCGTCACCGTCTATACTAGTTCCAGTCTTATCTAAAACTTTGACTTTCAAGTACAAGTAACTGCTATTCAGATCGATGTAATCTTCGGGCTGAACTTTGATTTCAAACTCGATGGGAGCGGAATCGGCCAATGAGGAGACGGGATGAAATTCCACCCATTGGGATTCTTGCATCGTCATCATGGTAGGGGGCATGGCAAACAGATCCAGTTCCGACTTGGAACAAGCGCAAGACTCTCGGTGCATCATTTTCTTTGTTGCTGTGTCTCAATAATCGAAAACGTCTAAGTCTCGAACGGTCCTTCTTTTTTTGATCTTTCTCGCTTGAAGTCTGGTGAAAGGGTGTTTTCTTCGTCGTCTCTTTCTGCCTTGTCCTTGCTGAATGCCTGATTCGGTAGCGTGCAGGGCATTTATAGGTGTGTCTCGGCGGCCCAAAAGGTCTTTACCCGTTTGCAGCAAGACATTTTTGCCTGCCCTCATGAAGGCTTCTTTAGGGTTTTGTTTGTCGATGATGACATTTTGGAGAAATTCTTTGCCTTGCGTCAGTGCCGCATCTTTCAAGGCGTGCAATCCGCGTGTCACCATCGGTTTCAACACTGGGGCCACCGAATGAAAGGCGGATTTTAACATATCTCCTAAACCGTGTCCTCGCTGTCGTGCAACCCCTTGGTACAATGGATACATGACTTACGAGTCGTGAGAGAACCGTTTTCGAAAATGGAGTTTCACCGTGACTTTTCCTTTGGTGAATGGAATATTTTGTCCCAAATCTTCTTTTATAGCAATGTTGACCGTGTCCAAATACGACTTGCTGACAGGCAAATAGTGAGGATGGACAAATTCGCGGTGGACGTGGTAAGTGTTTCCACCTTCCTCGTCAGTGGCCGTGGCAGAATTTACTTTGAAAGGAATGACACGCAGTAACGGCACGGAGGTGTGTCCCACCACGTTGTTCTCCACCACATCGGAGTACACAAAGATCAAATTCAGTCCTTGGTTCAGTTCTACCGGGTAACGAAAATACCTCGCAAAATGCTCGTTGTTGTCAATCTCTGCGATGTGAATCTTTTTGGTCTGCTTATCCGTGACCATTTTGAGGTCTCCACCCAAAATGTGATACAATCCAGGGCAAAATTTAATACGTATACTTTTTTCCTCACTATCAAATCTGATGAGTAGACGGTGAGACAGTTTGTGGTACTCGATGGTGACACGTTTTTTTAGAACTTTCTCAAAGGTTGCATAGAATTTGTCAGCGATGGCCTCCACCAGATGTTGACCACTAAAATAATGGCCTGAGTTAATTTTAAAGTGATAAACTTAAAGAGGAGGAGAAGGGTCACTGCTGCTGCGGGGTATTGGGTCCTTCGCAAGATGTAATCTATGTTGAGGAGTGGCCGTCATGGTTTGCTGCAGTGCTGGGTCCAGAATTTCGACGTCAGAAGTGTTTTGAGTTTCAGTTATGTTTTTGATTTGTGTTGGGTGAATCATTTCTACCAAAGCCACTTCCCAATGGGCTTCGTGATCTAAGGGGATGGCCTGAGGTAATTTGGCCGTGTAACAGCACAACGTGTTGTTGGGAAACACCTCCATGGAACTGTCACTGGGTAAGGTTAAGTAAAATTGGTTTTCGTGACTCATAATTCCAGAGTTCTGTGGCTGTCTGAGGGGTTAGTGGATGTCAGAGGCGTGTCTCCGCCCAAAATGGGGTTCTGGTTGTTGTTATTGGAGTGGTGACTGGCAATGACACTGGCACTGGACACAAGATTCCCGTGGTTCCCGTTCGAGGAGAATTTCAGGGAGGGATTGGGAAGCAGGTAACCGATGCAACTGCTCAATAAAATGGTCCACAATTGTTTGTCTCCTTGTTGCAAACTCAAATTGGCAATGGCTGCCCCGATGACACAATACACCACGAAGATTCGGCAGAAAAAGACGATTTGCGTTTTAGGCACGCGTTCTCCACACCACACCCACAAGGGTTGTTTTTGTAAATCTTGCACAGAAGAACTAGGTGAAGGAGGAGTGGTCGACGTAGCTGCGTCTGTGTGAAAAGGCATGATGGTCACTTCTTTTTATAGTCGATGACTTGCGAAGCGTCGATCCAAGAATCAAAACTGGGCGGATATCCTTTCCAACGTACTTTGACTTCTTTGACACGTCGTTTGCCCACTTCACGGGTTCTGCGTTCGAGAATGCTTTCGATGTCGTACACGTCGTCTTCTTTTTTGGTGACACGTTGTAACTCGGGCAAATAAAACGTTCCTTTGAGCACTTCTCCGTTCATGTCTTCCAATTTATAGACGGCAGGATGACGGCCATGCACTCGTCCAGTGACGCGAAACAATTCGGTGGTCCAGTTAGGTAAGTAACCTTTGTCGAAAGTGCGTTTGGTTTTGCCAATGCGCACCCAATCTCCTACGGCCAACTCTCCACTTTTCTTGGGGACAGCCCTCGTCGGGGACGTACCAAACAGACGCTCAAACACCAACACTTCGTTGTCGGGAGTCACGTCTTGCGGGGCACGTCCGATGCTTCCATGGTAAGATTGGTTGTACGCTTGCACCAGGTGCGGTAAGATGTCGATGTACTTCAGAGTGTGGTGATGCGTAAAATATTTCCACATGCGTTCTTTCAAAGTGCGTTGAAAACGTTCCACGATGCTGGCTTTGGTTTCGGGATTCTCGGTGGTAAAAAAATGAATGTCACATTTCTTTAATTCTTTTTGGAAAGCTTGGTTCAGAAATTCGGTGCCTTTGTCCGTTTGCCATCGAAGAGGGTGACGACCACTTTGTTTCAACACCCGTTGCAGGGCTCGCACTAACTCGCTGCTCGATTTGGAAGTCAAGGATACGACCCAGGCAAATTTGGAAAAGACGTCGATGACACAAAACAAATATTTGTAACCACGATTGTAGCTGGCCAAATGAGAGACATCGGCTAAATCGGCTTGCCATTGATGATCGATGCCTTCCACTCGGGTGCGACTTCTGGCAAACTTGCGTCGAATGGGTTTGTGTAAAGTGTAGGTAGCTTGTTCTTGTAACCATCGTTGCACTTGAGGTAAACGGAGACTTTTCAGTCGAGTTTTGGCAGGACGATACAATTTTTGAACTCCTGCGTAACCTGCAGGATGCGAGGGATCGTAGTAAATGCTGGCTAAGACTTTTTCCATTTTTTATTTTTTTGTGTTGGTTGGTGTGTTAATAAGACACCCACTCTTGGAGGATGCTACTCTTTTTCTCTTGGGGTATTTTCTTGGATTGCAATGCTTTGCGTGTGCGACCGGCAATAGGTGTTGAAGAGGAGGAGGATGTCTGAGCGGGGGATATCGGTTCTTGTTTCACTTGTGTCTTCACTTCTGTCTTCACTTTCTTTTTCTCTTGTGATGAAGAAGGGGTGGCCATCATCTTTTTAATCCATCCAATTCTGGAGGTAGGTGGTGTTGTTAACTTGCGTACTTTTTCTGGTGGAGTTTGAAACCCTTCTTCTTCTTCTTCCTTTCCTTTTTCTGTCTTGGTCACTGGTACTGGTGGTACTGGTACTGGTACTGGTACTGGTGATGGTGCTGAACTTTTCATCAAGGTCTTAAAATCTTTCAGAGTGGGTAGAGCTGTTTCGTCTAAAGCTTTCTGGTGAAAGAGTTGCAGTCGTTGCAAAAGTTGACCGTACTTTTGCGATGTTTCTGTTTCGGACAAATCTTGGCGATCCATCAAGGACTGCAATTCGTGTTGTAACTGGGACATCTCGCTCAAATTGGGATTGGGAGGTAAATGCGGGGTGCGTTGTTCTTGCCACCGATGGTATTCCATCCATCGTTTGTAAGGCACTAAAGCTAGTTTTCGTCCTTCAATGGGGTTGTCAGGGGTCGATTCTGAGATCTTGGGACTTCCGAAGGCCTTTTTATCTTGCTCCTACCAGTCCTCCCAACATGGTTCCCAAGACTCCTTTCAGTATGGGGCCTAACAAGAGGGGCAAAATGCCTCCACGTTGGACCAACATCTTCTTCTTTTGACGAATGGGAATTTTCTTTTGAACCATTTGGCGAAGAACGTGACGATGTTTGCTTAAGCATTGTTTCTGGTGTTTGGACAAAGGGATCGTGCCTTTCAAGACGTTCAAACAACATTCGCACACGGTATCGATGACCTCTTTGGAGGCCAATTGAATGAGTTTTTTTCGTAGAAGTGGAGAAGCTTTGGACAGGACAGATAACAAGTCCCCATGTTTGACTAAACGTGGTGGTAGTCCTTTTCTTTTCTTTCCTTGGGGTTTTCTGGAGGGTGACATCTTTGAGTCTTCAGGAGCACCAAAAAACACTGATACCCCCGACTTGGTCACAGGTATTTTTTATACTGGAACGCGTCGCCATTGATTGTCTTTACGTCGTATCAGTTTGAGGACAGGCATGACACGTCGTGCAGGGGTTCGCAACGGACTAAATCGAGCCAGTTCTTGCTTGGACAAATCCAGTAAACTTTGTAACATGCCCGATCTTTCATGGACTTTGATTTTGGGAGAAGGTACTTTGTGAGCAGCAGCCACTGCCGTTAAATTGGAGGGTCCTGCCACTGGGGAAGTTCTTTTTGGGGTCATCAACGGAGATGTTCTTGGTGTGATCAACGTCTCCAAGTACTCTTCAGTTCTTGGTGTCATCAATGGAGAAGTGGATGAACGTGAGGCTGCCGGTGACCGTGTCACTGCCGTGGCAGGTCGTGGTTTGCGAGTGTAAAGTTGCGTCCTGGCCGAAGTGCCTCTCTTGCGACTAGTTTTCTTCTGTGGGCTTTGCTTTTTCTAGGGACTTTTTCTCTGTTTCTTTTTCTGGGGTGGTGTCTGGTCAGAGGAGGGTCCCGCCACTGGAGAAGTTCTTCTTCTCTTTGGGGACCTGGTCTTTTTCTTTTTCTTCTTGGGGCTTCGATGGACTTTTTTCTTGGGGATAACTTTGGGGGCATTAGGATCCCATCTTAAGAGTGAGCGAATGATGACCCCTCCTAGAGTACCGCTCCCTCCAGGTTTCAAAATGATTTGTTTTTTGGTTTGAGTGTCGATGCGGGGATCGGCCAGGATCGGCCAGTTGGACCAAAGCGACTTTGTTTCGATCGAAAAAGCGTTTGGTTTGATGAGGAATCTGAATGATTCCTTGGAGTATTTGACGTGCCGTCACCGTGAACCATCGTAAGACTTCTTTGAGACTAGCTTCTAAGACACGAGCTCGTATTTGTGGATTTTTTTCTCGACTGATGCCATACAAGGCACGAATCAATTTGACGGGAAGATGCGACTGAAGGGACGTCATGTTCGCACTGTGAGTGAGACAGACGAAAAAGGGTCTGAGGTTTTATAGATTTTTTTTATGTGGAGTAAAATGAAGTCGAGGACGGAGACGTGTACAGGACAGGCCCTCCGTCTTGGCACCAGTGGTGAAACAAGTGGGTACGAAATCGCAAATCCTCGGGAGTCGTAGGTTTCAAATCGACGAGTAAATAGGCGTGTGGCGTTTGAGTGGCATCGTCTTCGTCCTGAGTCAGCCAAGGCGTTCCTAACTGTTTGGCTAAGACTTGCACTTGCGATTTATCTCGAGGGCTTTTAAACAAGACCACGTAATGCGCATTGAGACTGATGGTGCGATGGGCTTTACTTTGTTGAAACAAATTTTGAGTGATGTAAACGACACTGGCATTACGGTGACGCCCTTTGCGCGTAAACCACAGTTTAATTTCTTTCTCGTCTTCTCCTAACATGTCGTCAAAAATGACCAAATGGGTTAGACGGGAGTCAGAGACGATGCCGTCGTCTTCTTTAGGAATGCCTTCCACAAACACGATGGAATCGCCTTGACTTTCTCGCAAGAGGCTGTACGCCGATTGCCACTCTTTGTAACACCACACGATCCGCTGAGGTGGCCGATCGATCAAATGATGTTTATGTTCGATCAAACGTTTGACGAATTCGGTTTTGCCTGAACCGCTATGTCCAGCAATGAGCATGTTAAAGGGATGGCGAAGATACAAAGCCTCCCAACTGGCACGATCTAAGTGTTCGTCGATGACTTTAACAGTAGAGGAAGAGGGAGCAGAGACATCAGAGGTAGCCATAGTGTGAGAAATGTCACTTGTGACACGAAAACAAACAAGACAAGAGTTATATACTTTTTCAGAACACGTTTATTGAATGTTTTCAAACATGAATACGAAAGACAAAAATACATAAAAGCCAAAGGCTTAAGTACAAGGATAAAAGGCACATGATAACCATTAACGTGGAATAAAAACAAGTGTCTGTACAACATGTTTTGGGTAATGTTTTAACCAGTTCTATAGTAGGGGGTAAGGTCACACAAGTGTCCTCCCGAAAGGGTCTTTCAGGGATGTCCACGACAGTCCCGTCCTGGGTGACGGGTTCTTCTGGCACCGTCACTAACACTGGTTGAAAAGTAACTTTTTTCCTTGAACAACTCTCGTGCATACTGGGCCACTTCTTGGGTCCAAGCCTCAAAATCCCATTCTTTCCAGGCACGGACATCTGTCCAATGGGGATGTAAGTCACAAGCTACACACACATCGTCATACACGTCTTGGGTAGCTAAAAGTTGACGAATCTTTTTTTCCCGTAGAGGTCGAGAAGTATCCAGATGAAACCGCAAGGCTTTGAGCAAAAGGAGTTTTTCGTGACCATTTAAGGCCATTGAGGTGGTAAGTACTGATCGTAAAGAGTCCACAAGGAATCGGCTGGTAAACGAAATCCCAGAAAACAAGTCACTAAGACACACACCACTTGTCGTCCCAAATTGAATGGATACAGTTCTTGTAATAATCGAGGGTAATGATCCACGGTTTGAATATGGTCATTGAGTTCCTTCCACGGAATCTGTTCAATCACTTGTGACATAAGCCGTGGCATGGATTCCTGTTTTTGTACTCTCTTTTTTTTCGGAAGCAATACACGTACATTCTACCCCGACATCTTCGTTCTCCAGTAGGAAATCTAGAATACTGTAACCTACAGTTCAAACTTCGATATGAAGTTTTCTCTTCCACTAAGTAGATTCCACATAACATATGTTGGTAATCCTTTAACTCGTCTTCCTCAATGCGTTGCTCTAGGTGAATCTCGAAGTAACCAAAATGATGAACATTTCGTTCATTCACTAACTCACTAACAAGGTCTGACCACTGAAAAAATTTCTGGCGAATCAGTCCTCTTATACCATTCAGGTACCAGTGGTTAAAGATCTGGTGACGTAACGGATGCAATTGTTCTTTACGTTTGACTTGTATTTTCACCAGTTCTCGGTAAATCCTTTCTCTCAACTCCTCAGGCAAGCCCAAAATGTTCTCTTGTAAAGTATCCATAAGTATATACACTGTTTTTGGAATCCTTGGGTGGTGGCCAATAGCCTCGTTTACCTTTGTGGCTGATGTAATATCCACTCATAATCAGTCTTCTTATACTTTGGAACAGAGCATAATTTAAAAACGGTTGAATAACTTTGCGTTTGCGTTTCACTTGTATTTTGATCAGTTCTCGGTAAATGCGTTCTCTCAACTCCACAGGCAAAGCACGAATGTTCTCTAGCAAAGTATCCATGAATAGGTCATACTAAATCCTCTTTGGTCTGACACAAGAAATGTACTCTTTGCACAAACATGGTTTTACTTCAGTGTCGAATTTAAATCGTTTAGTCACTAATCTACACATTACAATTCGTTCAGAAGTTTCCTCTTTCACTAAGTTGACATTGTGTTCAAGATGTTGGTAATTCGTTAACTCTTCCTCTGGAATTCGATGCAGTAAGTTTACAATGATGTAGTAGATAGAATCGTCCATAACAAACCAATCCTTTTTAAAACCAGGGGATCGTTGATCAATGTCTGTCCAATGGAACACTTTCAATTGAATCAGTCCTTGTATAGCCTTCAGATACCAGTGGTTCAAACACCGGTGACGTAACGGATGCAATTGTTCTTTACGTTTCACTTGTATTTTGACCAGCTCTCGGTAAATGCGTTCTCTCAACTCCACAGGCAAAGCACGAATGTTCTCTTGTAAAGTATCCATGAACAGATTATGGTAAGTTACTTCAATGTCTCGGTCCCACTAAGGGTAAGTAATGACAATTCGGTGACCATCGAGCATGTTCTACGTAGGCCGAATCTTGCGGTTCCCAGTAATGAAGTGACACACCGCAACTGAAGCACTTGACTTTATCTCCTTCGCCCAAGTAGAAAAATCCGGCTCTGGCTAATTCTTCGGGGGTCGGTCCTCCCAGGTACTTAGTCCATTTTCCTTTGAACGATTGAAGACGATTTTCAAAGTCGCAGTATTCCGACAAACGCACAGGGAACGAATATTCGTCTTTCACAGGTTCGTTTCGATGAGGGTTGGGTGACATGGACAGGAGTTTGCTCAGGGCTGGATGACATCCGTAGGGGGGGTAGACGTGAAGGTGAACATTCCCCTTTGAAACGAAACCCAGTAAAATGTCCAAGAGGACGAGCGGCATCACTTTCGCATCCCTCAGGTTTGACACGCACAGCATCACTTTCCATAATAGGGGCAGTGAGAACAAAGTTCCCATGATGCTTTACGGCATCGCTAAGGTCACAACGTACAGCATCGTACCCATCGCAAGGCTCACAATCGCATTCCACTTCCGAAGCCTCACACTTGAATTGTGCCTTTCTAAACAACTTGTTTTGTGTTTCTCTGAAAGTATTCATCTTGTTCGCTCGGTCTTGGTAGTCACAATGAACTATCGATCTTGACCATAGCCCCTTTTTATACTAGTTGCAATGCAGTCTCCAGCTTGTACATCTTTCCTTTTTTACGTTTTTTATGTCTTGTTCTGGAAGGTACCGTCTCTAAGGTACCGTCAACATTGTACCGTAGTGTGATGGGTGGAAAGGCCATAGAAAGGTAAGGGCAGTGCGGAGACCATCGAGTTTGTTCCAGAATAGCTGAATCTTTATAGATACATAGTTCCATTCGTAACTTCAGTCCGCAAGCGAAACACTGTACCTCGTATCCCAATCCTGACTCAGGTCCCAAGTAGACAAATCCTGTTCTAGCTAAAACTTGCGAAGAAGGTAATCCTTCCCTATCCGTAAGCCATTTGTGAAACGTGTCCAATCGACGGGCACAATCACAATAGTCAGGTAAGAAGACTGGAAAATGGTAGGGTTTGAACTTGGAGTTCTCATCGGGTTTCTCACTCGATTCTTGCTGTGGCGAAGTCATCTTTCTGGTGGGTGACTATCCTCTTACAACCAATGTTTTATACCAACGTGTCCATACGGCAAAGTAAAGTGGTTGGGAAGTCTCACTCGCTTCTGGTACACGATTTGATAGACTTTTTCCAGGGGTCGACTGACGATGTGGTGAGTGGGTAAACGTACAATCTTGTTCGGTTGGTGAGTGGTCACTTTAAAGTTTCCATCCTCTCCCGATTGCAAGGCTTCTTTCAATATCCCAAAATTGACCACACGACTGGTACGATAATTCAGAGTCAGTCCTTTCACTTTGCACGTCGTGTGCACTTCTCCTTGTTTGTCACGGTATTCGTAGCCGTAATTTTTAGGACCGCCACTGACGAAACTTAGAATCTTGTTGTCGGGATGCTCGTCTGTCCAGGCTCCTAAACGGTCTCCTTCGATGTCAGGGTGCTGTTGACTCGGGTGATGGATGTAAATGCAACTGTCCGTGTCAAAGTACAGGATGCGTTCTCCTAACAGTTCTAAAGCTTCGTACAATTTTAAGCGAGCATGAGCTGTCACGTAAGCCGCAATGATGACATTTCCAAATGGGTCGTCTTGTACAAAGTCCAGATCTTCTTCGTAATTGACCAAGATCAAATCCTCTCGAACGACGTCCACGTGTTTCATGTATTTGGTTTTGTCGTGAATCATCTGGAAGTAGCAGGAAGGTTCTGTCAAATATTCCGTCTTGGGTAAACACGGTCGTTGTGCCATTTTACCCCACAAGCAATTTAACATCACTTTGGCAAACGATCGCCTGCCTTCGTTTTTCTCGATGTGGTCTAAAGAGAAGCCTTCTTGTTCATAGTATTTCTCTTTGAATTGTATTTGGTCTTCGGGAGTGTGACACCAGGACGGATAGCCGCTGGCTTCTTGCTTCAGTTTCAAAAAGGCATCCACGTAGTCAGCGAAAATGCCTTTCTGACTAGGATCTCCTTTGTGGTATTGTTGTGTCTTGGGAAAGTGGCAAATTTCGTACACTTCTAACAGTTGGTATCCCATGTCCATAGCTTTGAACAATTCTACGCTGACCCAGGTTCCCGTCAAGGCACGTTCTTCCTGGGTGTGCTGACAAGGCTGGTCTTGGTTGCACGTTTCGGCACAAGTACGGCACAAGGGAAACATCAGTTTGCCTTGACAATGGTGAGGTAAGACGGGATGGTATAGGTTCGTGGGAGGCAAAACTTTACAGTTGATCAAGCCTTCGTATTGTCGAATGTTTTTCAGGTCGATGTGTTCCGTCAGCAATTGCGGGTGCCCTACAGGAAAGCGACAATATTTGCACACGTAGGGATACAGCGAACACACGTCCAAGTATTTGATTTCTTCTCCTTTCTCTTCGTCGGCTTGGTACAGTAAACAGGTGGCATTGGTCCTTCCTCCGTACAAACTATCCCTCGGATTCAGCGGGTCCATGAACTGGTAACTTTCCACGAGGCGTTTAAACTCGGGATCGGTTTTCATACGGTGATCGTGCTCGTGTTCCCACATTTCCACCACTTGGTATCCTTGCTGTTCTAACTTTAGGCGTCGCTGACAAGTGTCCTGGTACAAGTCTTCCATGGTTCGTTGTAAAAACTGATTTTTAGTGTTACGGTCAGGGTAACAGACGGGACATCCGTGAAATAAGCAACCGTTAAACTCGTACACGATCCGATGGTCTTTTCACCCTCTCCGTTGCGGGCATGCTGAATCCACTTGTCTTCCTTGTCGCACAAGTAATGTAACCAACGTAGGGCTTTGACCGAGTATTGACGTTTGACAAAGTGGGCCGTTTGAGGGCTGATGACAGCCACGGTGTGTTCAGGCATGAATCGTTGTCGATACACTAAGGAACACGCTTTGGCAATGGTGCAAGCTTCTTTCAAAGGATCGACCCCTCCGTTTTCCATGAACAGTTCTCGAAATTTTCCACAGCAACGCCGTAAAATGTCCACGTCGGAACGACAATACTTTAACATTTCTTCCTGAAAGTCGAAAGTGTCCGAGGCGTGAGCCTGGTACCAAGCGTAGAAAGCTTCTCGTTGTTCGGTACGCATGTTGTCGGGGTCGTAATAGTGAGCCTCAGGCAAATGGGGTAGAGCGGCATGTTGATTGGCTTCCGTATTGAAAAAGTGTGGAAAGTACCCTTTAGCCATTTCTGTCATTCCAAACGTTTTAGGCATTCGACTCAAAGGCATGGCCAAATAGCTCATCGAATCTTTAAACTGTACTTGTCCCACTTGCATGAAAATGATTTTGGCTCCGTTCAAAGTCACTTTAGGACGCTCGGTGCCTTGTTCCGTATAGTATCTGAGAAGAAACTGTCCATCGTATCCGGAGAAATTGTGAGCCATCACCGTGGCATGACGATGACAATCTCCGTAACGTTCGATGTCCTCTTGGCTCCACGTCTTGTCGATGGGGTCTAAGACCCATTGGGCAAAATCGGCTAACGTGTTCGGTCCCCGAAAGATTTTTTCACGCCCTCCGGGAATCTTGCTGCAGTGAGGGCAATGACTGAAGATAGGTTCTTGAATGCACTTCTCGCACGCTCGATGAGCCACGCAGAAATTAGGAATGTGAATACCGGGCTCTTGCATGCATTCGAAATCGAAAAAGATGAAATTGCCTTTCTTCTTGCGACCGTCCTCTTTCTCTGGTGGGGGTTGGTATTTTTGCACGTAGCATTGGTGTTCCAAGTCCACGATGTGTTGACAAATGTGACATTTTTCCTTTCCTCGACATACGTGTGCCTTGGCATTATTGGTAAGTATGCCTTGTCCACAGGTAGGGCACAATCTCAGGAGTTGACAAGCACATTTCTTCTGTGAACCTTGTGTTTTCAAATGTTGTTGGTAACAGGTAGGGCTGACAAACGTGCGCAGACAAGTTGAACAAGGCACTGGTTCTTCGCTCAGACATGGTGGAGAGGCCAAACATCCTGGGCATTTCATTCCACAATGCTTGTGTTGCTCTCGATTGTTATAACCATAATCACATTTCTGACAATAATAAGCATATCCCAGGAATCCGGTAATGGTAGTAATGGTATCGAAATGGTCATCGTGATAATAAACATGAATGTATTTTCCGTCCTTAAAATCTTGGCCTCGAAACAACAGAGGCCCGCGCATTTATTGAGGGTGCACTTTCAAGGTGTATCGTGGAGCTAGGACATCTTGCAATTTTTGCATCTCAGGAATGCCACAGGGTGTGTCTTTGGACAGGCCAGCTTGTTGCAACAGGAGTTCTGCTTCGTTTCGTTGTTTGGCTCGATCGGAACGTTGAATAGTTTTCCAGGTTCTTTTCCATTCTACCTTGTCGTTCTTGTTGGCATAGGTTCGTCCCACCACGATGGCACGGGCTAAACACGAAGCTCGTTCACCAATAACATCTTTTTGCGTCCAGTCCCTTGAGGAGGAGAGACGTGGGTCATGTCCAGTGTGGCTTTACCATCGGTGATGTCAAACTGATCATTAGATTGTTGTACGTGTTGAATCTTGTCCATGACTTTTTAAGCGGTCAATTCTGCAGGGGTGCTAAACTCGATCCAAACAGGGGATTTCAAACTGTCTTGTTGTATGGAAAGTCTCAAGCGATCGTCTTCTTTGGGTTGACATTGTCGCTTGAGTGCAGTGAGCAAAGAATCCCACATCCCAGTGATGAACACTTCTGCTTTCTCTAACGGCACTTCAGTCTTGAAATCTTTAAACTTCACTGTGTATTTGTAAGCCGTGGTTCTAAATTTTCTAGAGGAGCGCTTTTCCGTCTCTCGAATGGAATAGTATTTTTCAGGGTTGACTAAGGGTGGTGAACATGGTTTAGAGGTTTCAAATTCTGGTTCACTCATGTCCTCTTCAAAATCACTGGCATGAATTTGTGCCAAGATTTCAGCCCTGGTACGAGGCGATAGATCACGTTTCTGCCTCTTACTTTCTTCTTCTTCTTTCTTCTCGAATGAATAGGATCGTTTCATCTTGAGTGAAAAACGTCAAATGACTCAAGTTCAAACACCATAGGCTAATTTATAGTCATGGCAGACCAGCGTATATAAAAGGGTGTGTGTCTTGTCCTTTCACTATTCATTTCACTCTCAAGCCGAGCACAACGATGGAAGAGACTAGCCAAATCGAATGTTTCGTCAGAGCTTTGCGAGGGGTCATTAGAAAATTCTCTTCAGACCAGCCGACGGACTACTCTCCTTCCTTTCGAGATAAAAGTCAAGATACTTGCTATATCTGTCAGAAGAAAGGGCATTGGTCTTCAGAGTGTCCAGACCGTCAAAAAAGAAAAAAAAAACAGGGGCTAAAAAAGACAAAAGTCAAGATACCTGTTATTATTGTCAAGAAAAAGGACATTGGTCTCCAGATTGCCCAAAAAAGAAACAAGAGGAATCAGAAGAAAAGAGGAATTCTTCAGAAGAAGAGAGGGATTCTTCAGAGGAAGAAGAGGAAGAAAGAAGACAATTCTATTTAAAAGAGGCAAAGAAACAGGAGAAGAAAAGAAGAAGGGAAGAAAATGAGGAAAAGACGGTGAAGAAATTAAAAAAACAGAGAGACTAAACAAGGAGAAAGAAGAAGTCAATGAACTTTTTTTTAAAGTGTTCTGTTGTGAATTGTGAATTGGATTGTAACAATGGATAAAAGAATAAATTAATGATATAAGGTAAGTGTCTTTGAGTTTTGATTTTAAAATAAGAACGTACACTCACGCACTCATACAAAGACACGTACTATAAGGGTAAAATGGGCTGTTTACTATTTTTTTTTGAGTTATTGGCAAATTGAAATTTTATTTCTTTTAGAGAAATGTGGGTGGCCCTGAAAAGGGCCTTTTTTCTTAATGGTGTAGGGGTGAGTTTAAGGAATCAACTTTAACTGCCTTAAGCCTTTGCCACGGCCAAGGTCTACTTCTGGACTGCGTAATGTTGATGATGATGATTGGTTTGAAATCACTAAGGGTGGTACGGTAGGCTTAGTCACAGGGTTGACGTGTTTAGCTCGGGAAGGTCGTATTCTCTTCGGTCGTAATAAAGAAGTCTGATACATTTGTTTCAGACTTCTTAACTCCGCTAAAATGTCCAACAGTACCGTGACCGTTTGATTTTCACCCTCTTGTTTCTTTGCTGCTACTTCTTCTTGCTGTTGTTTTTTTCTTACCTCTTCT
The DNA here is from genome assembly GCA_028554795.2 of Sinohyriopsis cumingii. NCBI lineage: Eukaryota > Metazoa > Mollusca > Bivalvia > Unionida > Unionidae > Sinohyriopsis > Sinohyriopsis cumingii. The sequence goes on along the minus strand of CM068825.1, from coordinate 156,906,826 downwards.
TCTTGCTGCTGTTGCTGTAGGAGAAAAGCTTGTTCCGCTTCCTTTTGTCGTTGTATAAATTTCTCCAATTCTTCTTTCTGTCTCTGTCTAAAATTCTCCACTTGCGGTAATGAAGAAGGTAACGAAGGTTCCGGAACAAATTCTTGCGAGGAGAGAAAATCCACAAAATCCCAATTCACCTCTTCTGAAAGTAAGTCCGGGTTCCCTTGGGCAGTCTCCCCTACTGGTGCACCCCAATGGATCGTTTTCTGAGTTTCCGTCATGTTGAATCACTGTCGCATAGATTGATTGCACATAAACGCTAGCGAATCTATATAGACTACGTGACGTCACAGACTGCTCTCTTCGGATTGGATGATGACTGACTGAATTTTGTAACGCGTGTTCGGATTGGTGAATGAACTCAATCCGTTTCAATCCTTCCTCTACCTATAGATAAGCGCAGTTCACTGCATTGATTCACCTATTCTCGTCGCTTCAAGATGTGGACCACAGTCGAATCATCCACCCTTGTGTCTTCAATGATGTTTAGGACGGACATGTTCATGTATGTCCGGTCGAAGTGGACCGTTGTCGACAAGTCAGACACCAGTCTGTGGATACGTAGGATCTACGTAGAAAGACAAGGATGCCTCAAAAGAGTGCTGATTTACGGGCCAACAGTGAAATGCAGCCTGAGGACAAGAAGAAGACCAATGCGGTGCGCTTTATGTTAATGGATACATTAACATAAACCCAAAGGCCCTTTTCAGGGCCAGCCATATTTCTCGAAAAGAGAATGACTTTTCAATTGCCTACCCCTTTTTTAAAAATTTAAAAAAAAAAAAAAATCTCATGTTCAATTCCCCTTGTCCCTAGACAAGCCCAAACTCTATTCCCCATGTTAATTTCCCTTGTCGCTAGACAGACCCACACTATAGTTCCATGTTAAATTCCCCTGTCGCTAGAGTGACCCACGATTTATTCCCATGTTAATTTCCCTTGTCGCTAATCTGACCCACTATTTTTCGCCATGTTAAATTTCCATTGTCGCTAATCTGACCCGGAGGGGGGGGGGCTCTGTAATGCTAATTCCCATTGTCGCTAATGTGCCCCACTTCACTACTGACACTGTTGGTAATGTTGTTGGTAAAGGATTCTAGGCGATCAAAGACAGTCTCACACAATTAGTACGACGACGACCACAGCCTGTAAAACTACCTAGCAGCGAAGGTATGGCGCAAATGTCAGCAAAATAATAAATCAAACTGTAAATGAGCGGTCGAAAGAATTATCTGGTGGGCAGTCTCTGACAAAACAAGCCGCTGACTAGATAGAAAAAAACTCCAACATAACCGCAAAACTAATAGCGGGTAATGGTCAGTGTTAGAACATCGTTTTAGACAGCAGTGAATATAATAAAAATATTCAAACATGTATCTGATCCAGCATTTGACATGGACGCATCAGTACTGAGGAATGAGTATGTGCGTGACTATCAATATTATTATTATCAAACCAACAAGGACGAATCAAACAACAAGTTCAACATACATCAAGGTATTTCCTGCCCGCCGAGGTATTCATTGAAGTTCAGGGTAGACTTGTAAAATCGATGCTAATCCATATGGTGATCAACGAGGTCGATTTATGAATAACGGAAGTATGGCATTATTTAACAGTGCTCGAGAAATCTAGGTGTATCACCATAACGCCGATGTTGCCACAACGCTATTTGGTCTCGCAAGACATTCCGATGATTATTCAAGGTCCGCTGCTCCGTCAATGATGTTCGCAAAAGATACCGTTGATCGCGCTCATGTATACTCAATATTATCGCGAGAAAAATATATAAATATACCAGCAAACAATTGAAAGAGCACACTCTAATAACTTACGCTTCAACGTATGCGTGTATAAAGATAGTATCGATACTGTCAGCTGGGTTAAACGATGGTGCAATATCAGACAGTGAATTTGCTGCAATTAGGGATATTTATTAACTGTATCACAAGAACGCAAACACACAGTTGCCATCATTGCAAAGTTACATTTATAATCCGCCGTATACATCATAATGACCGCAGAAATAACCACACAACTGGAACAGATTATCGCTAACACAACGCCGCGACGACCACAATTATATCAGCGACGTCAACACAGCCAGTATTCGATATTGGTTTTCCAACTCCGACAGAAGCTCTGAATGGTTGTCACTTGAAATCGCACTGGAACAATTACGAATTTACTATAGTTGGCCAAATATCAGAGAAAAATTATTTGGTGGATTAGACGCCACAAATTCACTGATATTTCTCATAAAGCTGCCGCTGATGCATCTGGTGGGTAAGCCCCAGTCTGGGAAGTCGTTACTATTTCAGCAAGAGCATATCAAATCGAACACACCAGTCATGAACTTCAAAGTAGAATCAAATCAACAACCCAATATCGCTATCAAGGTCCACGAACCGACGCTGAACACCGCCATTGAAATATCGATGGCAGATTAAGCCGTTGACGTATATAAGTCGTCGATCAGAACTGGGGTTAGATAGCTGATTTATACTAAATCGCCACAACCAGCGCGATTTTATTATTTATCAGACAGACTAAAATTCAGTAAAATATGTTATGATAATAGAGATGGGAGAGTGACTGCAGTTAAACCAAAATATAGATACCATAATCAATGGATAATATCTGGAGATCCTTTTGATAGAACAACTACCGGAAGTGACGGGAAAACATACAAGTCATGGGGTTATAATGAAGCAACAGCGTCAGAAGCACAATTAATAGAAGAGTAAAAAAGTGGTATTTCTAGCAATTATTTTACCGAACAAATGGTGCATGAACATGAGCATGCACAAAAATATATAAAAATATTTTTGAAAAGTATATTCTAGAATATCCAAATGATGATCTTAAAAAAGAAATCACTAGTGTGGTAGAACATATGAACATGGTGAAATCTGATATTGAATGCTATTACGATTCTTTGTTAGAAACAGTAATTCAGCTTGGTGATATAATGATTAGAAGAAGAGGAGGATTTTCCCAAAAAATGATGTCTTGATTATTTTAAGATCACGGAAGATCAACTACCGCCGTTTTAAATACCCGGGTTGGAATTTGACAAAATTTAGCGGGATCTCAATAATATCATTGACGAATATTTTCCAAAGATCTCCTTATGGGAGAAAATAAAAACCCCGAAAATATTCTCCCAAAAAACAACGATCCGACAGGTGGTGGTTGTCATGTATCGCCGCGTATTGTCAATATCACGTCGACAATTTCTGTAAATCTAGTATGTGACGCAGTCGATGGTACTTATACCTACTCTAGCAAACTTTTAAGGGCAGGTCAAGCAGGGATATATTCTTTACAGCTTTTCTCCGGGTGTCACACCAGGTCATTTGATTGTGTTGGTGCCCACTTATTTTGTTTTTTTACGATGTGATAATCCATCGCTCTCACGAATATGTTTTCGTGTAACAGACCAAGACGGTAATTTATTAGACACACGTGACAAAAAATCGACTGTTAGTTTCTTTGTGAGTGACAGAAGGTAAAACGGCCCACCGTGATAAAATATCCACAAAAATAACGCAAATCTATGACAAAAAGATCCCAATATTTTTGTCATTAATGTTTTTCGTCGTTAATTTTTTTTGTCGTTGATGTCTCATTTCAAAATCATCGTTAAATTTTTCAAGATCGAGTTGAACGGCGAGACCGTCTTTCTGCAATTGTTCGATCATAGAGCTAATCTGGTTAATGTTTTCGAGGTTCATTATACAAAAAATTTATTTCTTTAAAAAAATATTTTGTCGAGACCAATTCGATAAAGTGTTGCTGGATGGTGTACATTTATCGTGATAAATCCATGCGGTGTTTTCTGAGCATGTGCGAATACATCTTGAAATTTGTTCATCTTTAAAATTGTTTATGTCCCTGTCGCCGAGATACCATGTCTGATGAATATTTCGCAGGGTATGTGTAACAACCCCGTTAAAAACAACCAAAAAATTACATTCATCTCTGATCACTTTGGGAATCTGTGTATATCGCTGAGTAACGTAAATGACATCTGTCTTTATATGTCTGCCACGTGAAAATATTCCGGCTGGATTTGCTTGTTTTTCAAGTATGAAATCATCGCAAACAACTAGATTGTTGATCTCACTGTTAAGATCCTCGACGAACGGCGCTTCATCAATGTCTGTGATAAATTCAATAACATGGTCTTCTGAAGATTCATTAAATTTCTTAAGAACATTATAGCATCGTTAGTCATCCACGGATGGCACCATTAAATAAATATTGTTCCATTTGAGCAACCTCATTATAAGGTTGAGCAACAACTGAGTTTTACCCGACCCAGATGGACCCATTATAATAGCTCGAATGGAATTTGGTAACACTGGATGATGCTTGACCGGTGCATGCTCATGTGTCACTGAAAAGTCGATCACGTTCATATTGTACAAATTAAATATTATTTATAATCATGAGTTTATATTGTTTTCGATGTAAGTTTGTCACCGATAGACAATTTCTGAGACCAGCCACATTAAAAAATAACACGCCGGCACTCACAGGTAAATGTGTAAAATGCGACACACAAAAATATAAGTTTGTGAGTATTCCTTTTTCAACATCGGACGGTGATATTGCTAAGGCACTCGGGAAAATACATGGAAACCATCGGCTATGTATCCTGGGAAGAAAAAAATACATCATCTTCCAAGATATAATTATTGTGGTCCTGGAACTCGCATTGATATCAGACTTGAGGAAATAAATCAACCAAAACCAGGCGTATTTCCGGTAGATGCGATAGATCAAGCATGCCATGTTCATGATATCGCGTAAACAAATCCAGATCTACAACAAGACATATCGCGGATGCTAAGTTAATTCACACGCAGAATTCGATAAAGTACAAAACCATACGGGAATCACTCGCGAGTCGGTTGATAAGTACGGCGATGAAAGGTAGGATAGTTTTAGGAACGTAGCTCCGCGAGCTCGAAATTAAAAAGCCAACAATGGCATAATTGAGTCCATTTATGACTGTCTAAGGGGATATTGGAGAGGTACAGAAGCAATTAAAAAACTCGCTGATACGGCAAGTGTCAAACGAGCTGTAGCCGCAGATTAGTTGTCATATTATTTATCTATCACGTCCCAAAACGATTCATCTTGGACGGTTTGATGTCAGCACACCCATCAAAGTCATTCAGGCAAATATCTTGTTTTTACGACATGACGTATATGAACGGCGCACATGCAAATAAAATTTGACTGTCGTAGATGTTGCAAGTAGATACGAAGAGGCTGAACCGTTATCGTCTAAAACAGCAACTAAAGTCGCAACAGCGTTTGAACGAATTTATTGGCCGGAACCCGGGCCACGTGTTGGCCTGCAATGGCTACATATGCTACAGGTTGATCCTGGCAAAGAATTTATTGAAGCAGTAACGATATTGATGCAACGACATAACGTTAAAATTAGACGTGGACACACAGCGATACATCGCGATCAGGCAATCGTAGAACGTGGATTTGTCCGTGAACAATTACAGGTAATTCCTGAAACAAACAGTTACCACCAGATGGGATAATCGCCAACAAAAACGCTAACAAGATTAACACGTTCTGAAGAATGAAGCTCCTCTACGTCTGTTGCATTCAACACATGTCAGAAAGACATTTCCGCGTGTGTGGCCAAGACTACTATCAAGTCTGTCCACGGTAAATTGTCTTAAGTCATTAGAAAGATATTGCCACAGCAACAGGCGCAGTGCTTATTTTGCCGTTGTTTCAGCATCATGAAAAATCCCAAATCCAGATCAAACTGGCGCTGTTTTGTTTCATCTCACGCATAAACAGCTAATTTGTTTCTCACTGGGTTGATGATTCCTGATGACGCTGTTGTTTTTGACGGCGGCGGTTGGCAACTGTAGCACGTGGACAATCTTGTGTAGCAGATATTTGTGGTACTCTAGGCACAGCCAGATAAACTACATTTGACCATTCGATGCGATCATCGACAATCCAGATACTGATATCTCATATTCTTAATCCCTGAAATGAATGCATTGTTTTTGCATATCCCATAGTCCAGCACGACAAGTTTAACGACAACGCCTGTTGTACAGCCTCTACTGGAACCTCGATGATATCATTAACAAAGAATTGTTGTTTTGTCTCCGTTCCTGGAATATCAACAAGTATATGATGTCTTGCGTGTATCTATTGGTCGATAACATAATGGAACTAGTTGGTCAGGAAATTTTCCCTTGTGAAGCTGAAATAATTTACGCTGAAGTGAATCGCTATCGCTTTTTCTGGATAAAACTATTAGATCATTATGGTGAAATAAGTTCAATAAATATGGCATTGGAGTCTTTGAAATTACGGTACGCAGTATTTCACACTAAATTTTGTCAGGCTGTAATCTAATTAACGATTTTTGTTGTCGTAGTTGTTTATCGTGTGATCGATAGTCGTACAAAACTTGTTCATACTGACTAAAATAGCTAATCAACCATTGGTGTGCTGATTCACCTGTAAACGGAGAAGGATGCCTATGATCTCCACACATGATAATCGCAGTGGATTTTGTTAATAACCAGTCAAGAAATATTTCTAGAACATCTTTGGATACTGTACAAATCTCATCCCAGATAATTATTCTCGGGATATATTTCTTACTCATTCTCTCAGAGGTCCGTGCTTCACCTTGCTATCTAAAGGAACTATGATATGTGGATGCACTGACACCACATTGTCTCATTTCTCTGGCAAGCCGGCGAGTTGGAGTCAACACTATCAGGTCTGAGTTTTTAAATAGTTCTAACGCACGTGTTGTTTTACCAGAACTACCTGGACCATTCAGATAGACCGTGATATGTCTCCTGACTGGATTGTTTACTGAAAAGATGATGATAATTTTGGTAATTTGACGTTAAAGTAATACATATCTGGTGTTTTAACGTCAGCTGACTCTAAATATTTACGTACTTGCTCATGCTTTATTCGCAGTGAAGCCCAGTTGACAACGCTGGTGTCTTCTTCGATAAATGGCTCAAGAAAGTCCATTTTACAACAACTATTGTAAAATGAATATGTGCGACTCTAAAAGCTTTATTTGGAAATCCATTAATCATCAATAATATGTTTATTGATGAGTACGTGAGCATTGATAATCTCATATGAGTAAACGGAGGCGAAATACCGTCGCAATAGCTAATGATCGTGTCAATAATTATACCATCTCGTCTTGGTGCAATTCTCCGTGACACCAAAAATCCTTTTGCCGCTGTGACCCTGATGACAAAAAAATAATTCTGCTGCATCCATAATTAATCTTGTACAACGACGTGATGAACGCTGCGGAAATTTACTAATAATGTTCTTCAAATTTCTTTGTCATTTTGTTGAAACCAAACTATTTTGTTTTTTGTTTGTACAAACTTATCGCAAAGGATACAGTTAACGGCGTTAAGATCTAAGTGTCTAACACATATCATAATAACTATATTGGAGCCAACCACGCCGACATTTTATGCAGCTTTCGTTGAAAATGACATTGGTATCTGCATTATTAAAGTGTCTACCAAATCAAAATGGTATGGCCGGATGAAGATTCGAATGATTAAATCTCGGCTAATTCAGTAAGGTCGATATTTGGTAATGACCCGTTTACTGCAACTTGTGTCATTTCGTGTGTTGGTAGACCGAATCGTTCATGATAACGATGACACTCGCCAAGTCCAAGAACATCCCCTGGATAAGCAGTGACATAGTCGATTGAAATCAAATCAGAGAATTATATTTTTTGTTCCAAAAACCGCCAAGACCAAATTCGACACAAGATTTTGATACATCATCGAGAAAGTCTTTTCAAGTTGATCGCCATGAAATTTGTATGTGTGTGGGTTATATGCACAACAACAAACGACACCGTGAAACAGCTTTTGAGTAATTCATCGTTGTCAATGTTATAGTTTACCAACACATATTTCATATTTTCTTGGAGTGATTGATTCCTATAAATAACTCCAGACGGAAACCTAAACTATTCAAATGTTGATTCATTACTGAATCATCTAAATGAAATAACCAGATCGATACAGGGTAACTTGTAGATTTCCTCAAAAATATCGTTATAATAAAATCAACTGATGATTGCTCTTTGAAATTTTGTCACAGAGTCCGTCCAAGCATGTGCGTTATGATCAATTAATGCTATCGGAGCACGTCATGTTCTATATTTGTTTGAGTCATATAAAAGTTCATTCGTTATCGTTTTCACAATTATCGGAAACATAAAAGAAAATTGTTTGATTCAGCTACGTAATCTATGTGAGCTCCACTTGCATTGACATATTTTCCATTTTTTTTAAAATTCTTGATTTTGTTAATTTGTTTCCACGTTTGGAGTTTATGAAATTCTCAGTGATACGTTGAACAACACAATTTAGCGTACCTGTTTTCATCGGAGCAAAAGCAGCTATGTCTGGCTCATTCAGGTAATAACATGCGTAAACAACGAATGTAGCAGGATATGCGTTCAATAGTATGTGTTGTTTATCCCGATAAATGTCCCTGGTTCGGTATTTTTTCCAGGATGGCTATTAATGCTGATCTTATCATGTACTATCCACTGTGATCCATCTGGTGTTTGTTGCTCAGCTATAATTCTATCATGAAAAAATACTTATTGTTGTCATGTAGATTTTGTATTATTGCTTGAACAAAATGTCGATTAATTTTTGAATCTGTAAATATTCTATCTCCATCTATGTTAAACGTCGACCAAACAGGAACAGCAGCATCGTTGTAAAACTCACTCTGCTTGTTTGATAAAATCATGCAACTGTAACTCCAGCGGTATTTGTTTTCTTTCATCAATCAGTCGGTCAAAATCAAATTGACGGCTCAGTCATTGATAACCATATAAACTCATCTCGTGTTGCTTCTAGTGATCTGACGTACTTTTTGATGAGATTTAAAACTATTTTCGATTTTGGTAATGTTATTTTGCTCACAGTGCGGTCTGGATATTGTTGCTGTAGCAATCTAGCTTCGTTCCACCGTCCCATGATATATAATTGTTTTTAGTTAATATATATAATAATATTTCTCCTTAGACTTTCACAAATAATATAATGATTATCCAAACATATAACAGATGTAAATGCTTGCTGATCGGATCTGGTTTATTTTGTGGATAACATTGTCGCAGGGACTATTGCGCGATTTATTTACAGAGCATTCGACGTGGCAATACGGGACCAAAACCTTGTTTGAATTGTAGGGTGTGGGTAAAAAGAAATACACAATAATGTATCACTTTTGGTAGACGAGGTTGTAGAGCGTTGAAAAGATGCTTTGAGACAACAAATGTTAATGATTATATGAAAAGAAAAGACACTCAAGATTATATTGTTTGGTATGTCAGAAGTAAGGAACATCATATTAGAGACAAAACATTTGTATAATGCAACAAGCATAGATTTTGAATGGAATAACATGAATGAATTTGTGACGCACCCGATATTTACTAATTACGAAGCGAGCAGCACGTGTTATACGAAGTTGTCGTCTAAAAAACTGTAGGAAATATAAATAATGTTGGTTATGTGTGTGTGTGTGTGTGAGAGATTTTGATTTTTAACGTAGCGTTAATAATTTTGCAGTCATTTCGATATGATGTTTGCATTGTAACTTTTTATAGTGATGTCTAGCGCTGGGGCATCATGCCGTTGACATGTAGCTTGATGTCTAACCTAGTCACATTATCCTGACATCAGGCCGGCCAGTCCTACCACTAACCTCTTTATGAACTTGTGAAGCACCCTATATTTACTAATTACAAAGTGAGCAGAGCAGGTGTTATACGAATTTTGTCGTCTAAAATACTAGGAAATATCAATAATGTTGGTTATAATATGATGGGTATTGAAATTTCTGGAAGTAATAAAATAAAATATTATCTTGGGCTCAGATTTATTTACGAATGTTTCAATGGCGTAATCAATGAAGCCCTTGTGATTGATCATATTAACTCAAAAGGAAGAGATAACACCACTGAACATCTCCTAGCAATCAACCAAAGTCAAACAATAAACCTGGAAAAGCTGGAAAACACAAAAGCAAAACAGTTTAATTCGATGTACTCTTCTGGAAAATATTTTGATATTAATACAGTTTCTGTACAAAAGTAGCTAAAGGAATAACCAATTCTGCTACACCAATGAAGCTCAACAAAAGAATAAAATTTCAGTATATTGATCAGTAAACAACTACATATTCCAGAGCTTTGGTAAATACTAGCAACCTTGCATATTTTTGGCATCCTTTTCACTTGGTCTTCTCGGCATTTGGCCAAATAACCCCTTCTTGCTATATTGCACATATTGTGACTAGAAATTAAAAAAAACATTCACATTTTATGATACATAAAAAACATCATCATGTGTCCCATCTAGTTAATATTACTATTCGTTGGTCATTTCAACGGTTCCATGTATTTTTGCGTCTTTTTTTTCCACCCATGTTTGTCCACTAATTTCTAACCTCAACCCCTGTTGCTGCTGAAAAAGAGCCATCTATTTTTCTCTATATAATGTGATATAACAGTAGATTATAAACAACGATAGGAAAATAAATGAATAACTTTGTAAGTGAAGCTATTTAATTTCTTGACAAATATAGGCGCTAAACATTCTGGATTGCACTGTGGTGGATCAGTGCATGCATGAGTACTGGAATTCATTCAGAACATTCTATACTTTTTGGACTTGTGATATTATATTTAGGATTATTTCGGTTTTAATTCACAATACTTTAATTGTCGCTCGAATGTTTATTTTCGTATTCTAAGGAAATAAATTATTTGTTGCCTTTTACTGAAATTTTTGGTTTCACTTCCTTTCTGTTACATAGCTTAATATCATAGAGTCGTAACATAAATTGGGGGCTCGTCCAGGCTATTAATTTATTTAAAATATTTCAGAGATATTAAAAATTGTCTTGAAAATTTAAATTGACTCTGTTTCGGAATTTTAATTTCACCCACTTGAGAAATCTTTAGATAACAAAGTAGGCATTCCTAATGTCATCTAATGTAGTGAAATTTGTTTCAAGTTCTATCCAGACAGGTTTAGAGTCTACGACAAAAAGAAGATTTGTTTATTCATCAAGTATTGTTTGCCTGACTTTGTCTTAGGTATGGGACCGACACTGTCTACCATTATTCTGCTAAATTGTTTTTGCCAGTGCTGGGACAGGTCGCATCTGAATTCATATAGTCATTTTAGCAATATACTGTCCGAATATCGCCCTCGCCATAGTACTGAAATTCCCTTCTAAGAGTAGCTAACGATGTTCTATCTGCCTTGATACTACTCCACCGTCTCCAGGATGTATATGTTTTCCTTATACAGCTTTGCTATGGTTCAAGTCCTACTTAGTCAACATCTAAGGCGTATAGAGGTGCATTTCCGATTGGTAGTTATGGATGACATGTAACGTATTGCAGATGAATGATGATAAAACTGAAGCCATCCTGATCACCACTCAGATGTTCTCAGTCACATCCTTTACTCGAAACAATAAGAATCAGAAATACCAGCATTAATTTTCACAGCCAGTACGAAATCTAGGTGCCACTCTCAACAGTAAACTCTCATTACACCAACATGTCATGAACACATGCAAAGGTGCATATCTGTAGCAAGACACAGCTCCATTCGCAATTTTCTTTCGATTGATGCCAATAAAACAATTATGTGTTCCTTAGTACTTTCGAGACTGAATATTTTTAATTCACATTATGATGTTCGTCTCCGTATCTACTACAGAAACTTCAAAATGTTTAAATCACAGCTGCTCAGATACTTCGAGTACGAAGGGCTAAGTCTCCCTTCCCCGGCCACGTTCTGTAATCTTCAGTGGCTACCTGTCCTATTTAGAACAGAACACAAAATCTCTTCAGTATTCTACTTTTCATTGACTGGCTCAAGTCCAATATACCTATCTGACCTCACTCACGTGTAACACCCCATTTAGAAACTTGCCCCCACTGTTAAAACGAAGTCATACGAAATAATGTTCTTTTGCGTACGACGGCCCAACTCTGTGAAACGAATTGTCTGTTAATGTTAGACAGATTGACATTATGACCTCATTCAAAAGTGCTCTTAAAACGCACTTTTCTCGAATACAAGAACAGACTTAAAGACTTGGTAATGATTTCTTCCTTACATTTTCATCAAGCTTTTTCTGTTTTGTAATTTCAGTGTTTGTGTAATCTTGTCATTGTATAGCTTTAAATGTTTTCTAATATTGTAAAGAGTACCCCTCTCCGTCCTTCTGCTCCTCCTCCTGATCCCCAGTCGCCTCCTCCTCTTCTTCTTCCTCCTCCTCTTCCACACCTCCCTCCTTATCCGCCTCAATTCCCTCCTCCTCTTCCTCCTCCTCCTCCTCCTTCTGATCTTCCTCCTCATTCTCATTCTCATCCTCCTCCTCCTCCTCATCGTCATCATCACCATCATTTTCTTCAGATGATGATGATGATGAAGAGCCTCCTTTCCTATCATTTGTCAAGTGTGACAAGATCTACAGAATTTTGAAATATCTCTTTTAATTTTCATTCAACACAGATTATTCAAAATCTAGTGATAAGTCATATTGACTTCTAAATGACCAATCAGGGAGACTAGTGAGCTAGGCTAAGAATATACTGTCGGTGTGAGTTCGGAAGAACAATGTGATGGCTAACTGACCACTCGTCACCAGCAGGTACCTCAGATAGTCTCCAGTGTCTTATAAGAACACTAGTTTTCACAAAATAACAAAATGGTGTTTGTATGGTCTTTGTTTCGCTAATAACCCTCTGAAACGAGCAGAAGATCTCAGGATGTTATTTCTGTTTGACACCGAGTGATTGTCGTTTGTCACCCTGACTAAAATAGGAGAATGACTAGTAAAAAGAGGATTGCTACGATCAATAACACTTGATGGATCGATTCCAGTAGCAAAGGTGACCTAATCAGAAGACTAACCATTAAATGAGATAGCGAAGGAATGAATTAATGATCAGCATTCATTCTCATGAGTTCTTTCTGCAGCAGCTCTAGTTGCTGCACAAACAGGGTATAAGCCAGGGGGTGCCGTTCCAATAGGATTAACTTTCTTATTCTACCAAGGCTTTGTCAGTTATAATAGGATTAACTACAACCTGATCTCTAGCAAATGTCATTGCCTTGTAATGAACTAATATCCTGGATGGGTAAAGAAATACGTGTTTGGACTGTGAAAGTCTCTAAACTAGGTCACTAATAGTTTAAAGATAATCCCAAGATTTAGGGTGAGATGGTTCCTTATAGTTGTCATATTTATACCCTGAATAGTTACGTTTATCTGAGTAGATGCCTCCACATTTTGTCGCATTTTGTTTTGTATTTGCATTTGCTAAAGTAGTTACTTCACCCTTTGCAACTGTTGCACAATTAGGCTTTACTTTGAATTCTTCCATCCTTAAGAATTTGGCATACCGGCCTGATCTGACTAGTAGAGGAGGAGTTTGTTTTGGAATTTCACGAGTGCGACTGAGGATTCTTGTCATAATTTATTTTTAGACGATTAGCTTTTACACTACTCCCTTTCCTTTGTTGATTGCGAATTTTCTTAATTTTGTTTCAACTGCTTAATTGAAGTATTTTTGATATAGTGGTTGTGGTGGGTTTGATTTTGGTGATACATAAGTTGGTGATCAGTTATATGTTTTCATGGAGTTGTGTCTTCTTTATGTGACATGATGAGGGCACATCTTGGTTATTTGCATGAGCTTAGCCACTTGCTGACTGGTGTTGTACAATATTATTAAGTAGTTTGTTTTAGGGTGAAGGAATTTAAATTTTCTTCCATGAATTTTAGTGAGCTATGATGTTATATAAGCTCCAATCACTTATATTTTTGATTTGGGTATCTTTGTTCGTAATTTAATGTGTAAATTTCTTGCGATGGTATTTATAATTTTTGGGTATGATAGTAGTGGTTTTCTTGTTGGTTGGTTTGATGTTGGATGCATACTTATTGTCATTTTCCTCATTTGTTGGGCCTTTCAGGCTGGTGTCTTTGATCTCTATTTTGAGGGGTAATGTGTTGCTCCGATATGTTTACAGTGTTCCTTATTTGCATCGTTCCCCTTTTGTTCATGGGTTGGTAATATATTATCTCCCCCTGGTGTAAGTCTTAGGGGCGGACGACATTTGAATTGTGTCATCCAATATTTGATACGAGCCTTTCTTAGACCTGTTGAAGTTGAAGGTTGTTTCTGGGTTATCACATGGGGGGAATAACATAGTTGCATTAAATTGTGGATGTTGTGGCTGTGATAATGGCTGTTGCTGTTGTTTCTTCAGCTCCAGAACCTAGTCTTCTGTCTGGAGTACAGCCAATATCTGTTTTGGATGATGTCATTGTGGCGGTTTCTTCACCACAGACTTTGCCTCATGAATCTATCTCATCATCATCTATTTTCCTCCCCGTCTTTTTTCTGATCCTCTTGATTTGCTTCTGTCTTTAATTCTTCCATCACCAGTTCGTTCCAGAGGCGAAGAATATGATCCATGTGAACTTGCAGTTCTATTCAGTATGTAGCCTACTAATATTTTGGTTGTTCACGACTCAACGATGGTAGCCAGACTACAACACAATACGATAGGATCTAAATTTAGCGTCGTTGTCCGCCAATTACGACATATACGACGTGTTAACTCAAGCACTGCTGGATTCTAGGAAGGAAAGGCAGACTCCTCCCTTGAGCTTCTATGCATGCTTGGCAAGATGATTGGTTCAATGTCTGCACCCTGCTCACAAATTAATTTCCCGAAGTGCGGGAGTTAGTCCACCCAACAAGCTAACACTACTCTGCATACACTTATGCTCATTCAGGGATTGCAAATTAATTACAATTAGCCGTCTCTTGTGAGGAATGGCCAGCCACATGACTATGCACAGTCAAGCGTGCTTAAATGCACTTTTCGTGGAGTTTTCTTTTTGTATGACTCTGCAGGAACAACAATGCCCCGAAAATGCAAAGGAAGAAAAGTCCGGCCATGTTCCAAATATCAGCAGGAACTTTCTGAAACGCCATGAAACGAGTATTGTCAATTTCTGTCCAGTTGCCTAATTCGGGTTATTCTCTGTTGTCAATTTTGTGTAAGCCACATTAATATATTAGAATCATTCTAATTAGTTATAAATTTTCCTATGTAGTAAAGTTTAGCATTGTGTGCAAACTGTACTTTACTAATCCAAATAATTATTAAAACACCAGTTTGAATGCTCGCACTAACTCGGACCTCGTTTTACAAGTCAAAGGAACTAGACACGGTAGTGTGGTAAAGACTTCGAGGGACACAAAACAAAATCTTTTGTGCGGTAGTGCGGTACCAAATGAGAGATATCTACTAAATCCGCTCGCCATTGATGATCAGTGCCTCCGCTTTGTTGGACTTTGGAAAATTTTCGTCGAATGGGTTTGTCTAGAGCGTAAGTAGCTTGTTCTTATAAACATCGTTACACCTCAGGTAAATATACACTTAAGTTTAGTATTGGCAACACAATACGATTTTTGAACTCCTCAGTAACCAGTAGAATTGGAAGGATTTTAGTGAATACAGGCCAAACAGCTGCTTGTAAGGGCTCTCTTTAATAAGTCGCCTACTTTCACTATTGCTACTCGTTGTTAAGGAGGTTTTGGGACTGCTTGGTTTGTCCCATGGGCCTATGGAGTTGGAGATGATGGTGCTGGTTGTAAAGTAGTCACGTTGTCTTGCTTTGTTTCGCTTCTCTCTTCCCTTCTTTCTGTTTTTGTGGTTTCTACGTAAGAAAGGGTCGAAATAATATTTTAGACTAAAACATGTATTTCTTCTTGTTGGGGTGTTGAGAAAGGGGTCAACAGGGAAGTGGGTGGCATCGGAGGGTGGACGGGAACAGAAGGAGTTTAAATACTTCTAGTGTGCCATCTTCTTCCTGCATTTATAAGTCTGCGTTGGTTTTGTACCTTGGGGTAAAATGTTTCAGATTCGGTTGAACTGTCTCGTCTAAAGTGTGTTGGTTAAAGAGTTAAAAAGTTGAGAGACTGTTCCGATGTTTCCGTTTCTGACAAATCGGTGGGATCCATCAACAATTGTAAATCTTGTTGTAACTGTGACAGCTCGGTAAGATTAGGATTTAGAGGTAAATAGCGTGTCCGGTGTTTGTAACAGAAGAGCAGCCCCCTTCAAGGAAAGGCCCTATCAGCATGGGTAGAAATCCTTCTCGTTGCACAATAATATTTTTCTTTTGACTGAGGGGTATTTTCGTTTTGACCATTTGACATTCCAATGGTTTCCTAAACGTTTTTTATCCGGTGCTTGGACAAAGATACAGTTCCTTTCAAGACAGTCAGAAAACTTTATCACGGACACTGCAGAACGTTGAGGTGTTTTAAATGGAATAAATTGTAACAGTTATTTTTTTATAAACCTAGTAAACTTTGTCACACTTTATCTTGGTATTCGATGAGGACACATTTTAGAGGCAGAAAAGAAGAAAAGTTTGTTGCAGCTGCAGAAGATCTTTCAGAAATGGATTTCCATTTTATCATCAAATCATCAATGTAGGAAATACGCGGCTTAAATCAGGTTGGGCCAGCATCATGGTCAACGACAAGGTCGAAGAGAATGGAGACACCGTCACCGATGAACGTGGTTTAGGGGAGTGCGGATGCCTAAGAGCAGCAGATTCTCTGTTTCTGTTAGGTATTTTCTCGGGACTTTTCTTTTTCTTGGCGCTTTTCTTTTTCTGGAGTTGTGCTCTGGCAATATCACCACCACTCTTTATCTTGGAATGCATTTTGGGAAAGAATTTTCTTCTGGGGGTCATTTGGGCAGAAGGAACCTATTTTAAGAGATAACAAATGACGACACCATCTAGAGAGACGGTACCCTCACATTTAAAAAAGTTTATTTTTGTTTGAGCATCGATTCTTGGATCTGCCAGGTGTGAAAAATCTGCTATATTCTTAAAGAAAAACCCTGGTTGGTTTCATGAGGGATGTTAATGATGCTTTTAAGCAATTGACGTGCTATCAAAGAGAACCATCGTACGACTTCCTAAGAAGACAAGGGACTACTACTTTTCCTGAGATGAAACTGACGATACTTCCTATATCGGTCAGTAAAGAGGATATTTGGCACCAGACTGACCACAACTTCAGAACGTCAGAAAAGAGCGACAAAGATCAACATACCTGATCATTGTCAGGATAAAATAAGCTGGTCTTCTGAGTTCCCTAGGAAGAAAGACAACAAATAAAAGAAGCAAGAGGAGGAAAAGGAGTGATCTTCAGAAATTAAAGAACTCATGCCCATAAAGAAATACAAGAAATCCGGACCACAAGCAGAAACTGAAGAAGATACTATAATGCTGACGAAATTCAAAAAAGAGATAGACAATGAAAGGAGAAGAAGAAAATGGATTTTTATAACTTGTTGTGAAACGTTCATTGCGATTATTGAAAAAAGAAACTATACCAAAGTAAACGTAAGTTTATCTTTGTCTTGAATTTTCGTACTTTGGATAAACTCACACGCACTCATTCACTCACGACCACCATTCCATTAAGCGGAAATAGTTTTGTTTTGTTTGATTTGATTCGGCAATGTTTGATTCCTTAATAGAGAAGTGGGTGGCCCTAAAAATGACCTTTCTTAAGTGCTTTTGACAAATTCAACGACTTAACATGTTGAGCTTTAAGTGTCCCAAATCCTTAAGAGGACTAAAACCTAATTGTTCCCTTGCTACTGTTGATGCTATTAGTAATGGTATTGCAGTGATAATGAAAGCAGATATACTGACGACTGGGTTGAGGTGCTTGGCCCATGAAGGTTTGTTTCTCTAAGGTCGAATCAAAGAAGTCTTCATCTTTTTCTTCTTCATCTCACGCTTCGCTCTCTTCTGATTAGAAGAGAGTCTACGCTCTCTGTGGCGTTTGGTAGAGTTGAGAAGGTGTTCTCCCAATATATTATTTAAATTACCATAGAAGTCCCACCCCGGGCTCGGTTTTGTAGGTAGTGATGTTAGTGATTGAGAGAGGTTAGGCTCTGAGCCCCTAGTCAGCAATGCCGACGGTTAAAATATTGAGAACACAAAACACCAATTTAATACCATTCAATATTCAAATGATAATAATTCCCCAATCACTCTTCTTTCTCTCGACCAAGTGATAGCCTATTGCATCATTCGATTGATAGTGTGAGATCACTTATCCACCTGTCTTTATTTTCCAGTCATCTGTATCTCTCCTATCCCGCCAATTTCTTCTCTACTTCCGACTTCCTTTCTAACTCCTTCTCCTCGGCTCTTCCTTCTCCAATTTCTCCTTCTCGACTCATTTTCCTCCTCCTTCTTGACTCTGCTCTCCAACTAGCCTTCAATTCACAATCGACTTCTCCACTAGTCTCTATTCCGTCTCTCTCCTAGAGACTCGGGACTAAACCACGCCGGCAGTCTGTCCCCTAAAAGCTTCCTGTGAAAACACATGGACGTTTGCATATTTCCTTAGCCATCTCGTCTCACACTAAACCAACAATCAATCATCAGATAAAGGCTATTATATTTTCCGGTCACGCATTCGTGCACATCGAAATACCCATACGCACTTGTATAGTAAACAACGTCGTAATAAAAGCACGGTATCAACTACTTATCAAAAGACATCAGTAAATTGAGTCACATCAGTATATATATTCTTAATCTCATTATACTGAAAAATAGCACATCAATCAGACACATTTCTCTACATTACACTCCCGCAAGTGTTCACAAATGTTCAAATATCCATATTAACTAATTTTACACACTGCAACCATTTTCCAAACTTACAATTTAATTCAACAATTGCAAAATCTAGACTATCACATGAAGAAATGCAATAGTTTAGTACGAAGTAACCAAAGGGCGAATTACGATATTAATTCTAACCACGAGCTAGCAATCTACATAATTCTTTACATAGTCATAGCTCATTTCTCAAATATGCATGTAAATTAAACACTATAAAGGTAATTATACGTACTAATGATTCTAGTAATTAAGTATACATACTGCACATAATTACAATAACAATGCCGTAATATTCTGCAGCAATCGAGTAGATAACTCACTGACCTTTACGAAGCTTTGTCTTTTCTTAGAATTTCCTATGTTGTCCCGCCAATTTACGAGTGCCTTTCCAGGAGTTATTGCTTTAACATTCCAGCTCGATGTTTCACAATTACTGAATTTTCTAGTGTAAATTACTCAATTAAGGTAGGATTGAAATGGTGACCACGCCCTCTCTCAATTCCGATATTGATTCTATCCTGTTCTATTCAACTTAGCAGACAATGCTCTGGGCGTCTGTCAACGTGGTGAGATTTTCGACGCCAATAAGGGTCCTTTGTTCTTAAACAAAGTTTTCAACGTCCACATGTGATTTTTGAAACCCAACAATGTTGGCTCTCGTAACAATTACGAACAGGACCACTATAGCTGCGGGGTATAACATATATACCTTTGTTCTTCGCTTACGTAATCGCGAGCAGGCAACGTGACACTGTCTGACTGACCTTTGTAACGCGTCTTTCGATTCGTGAAACACTTCAATCTTCAATCCATTTCGATCCGGCATTCGACCGTACATGCAAGCGATTCTTTCCATGGTTTAAAATGTTCTCAACCACGATTAAGATGCATATTCATGTTGACAAGTGGAGAGTCAATGACGTATACCGTGCTAGCTTAGAAGCATCCACACTCAGATCGGGGATACAGTTCAACCCAAACTATATCATATATGTAAAATCATCATGGTCAGTAGCCAAAATTATGGACACAGCTTTTTGAGACACAAGGATTTATTAGGAGAGATAAGGTTGTCGGAAGAGAGTCCGGCTGTACAGCCTAGCCGTGAGACAAAGTTTGAGGAAAAGAAGAAGATTGTGAGATGCGACAGTTTGGTTAACAAACCTCAACGTTCCTATTTAGGTTAAACTACATGCCTAGAGAAAAGGTATACTATTTCAATACTGCCCTAGGTGTTTTGTCTCTGTTGTGTGTGTGTGAGTGTGTTTGCTTGTTTGTCTATGCTAGCCACTAAAACTTAAAATCCTTAACCTTCCCCTTTGATCCTATAAACCCTCCTGCCCATAAACTCTTCTGTTCCATGAACCTTTTTGCCTCACAATTCCTTCTGCCCTAGAAATCATTCTGCCTTATAAACCATTGTACCTCATAAACCAGTTTGCCCCCAAAACCCTTCACCCCCGTAGACGCTCCTGCATGTTAACCCTATCGAACATTTTAACATAGGATTTCTCGTACTGCCTCGAAGTGTCACACATTACATGAAATTGAAAGGTCCATGTTAGCGCAATGGATGTCCCAAAACGACCCATGCAACTACCGACAATTAATTGGGTTTAAATTTTTTGTTCAAAGGCATTACACAGTTGACTAGCAGCAGAGGGGGCGAATCCGACATTTTGTCCAATCGTTATTTTGCTTAATTATTACTTTCTGCACTCAGCGGATCCGGTGTAGTCAGCGCCTGGTAAAAAAAAAACGACGACGGTCCATCCTACACGACGGTGACGTCATTTGGTTTAATACACTTCTCTGCGCGCCGATTCCAGCGTCGTCAGCGTCCGGTAAACACAGCGACGACCGCGTCGATGTCATTGCCCCCCCCCCCTGCTGCTAAGGGGCTATTTACAATGATCTCACAAATAGAGTAATCACTAACTCCTCCTCTTGTAGATCAATTAGGTTATTTGACTGATCGGTAAGTCTAAAATTAATTCTCGTTAAAAACCGATTATGGCATCGCATATAGACCGGATTAATCGGGCTCTCAACGATTAAGAATCCGGGAGGGGCTGTTGGTGAAAATGAATAAAGGATATACCCCTGTTGAGCTTGATTTGATTGTTTGGTATCTACCTGGTAACTCCCTTCGATAACATCGCACACTAGATTGATTGCTATCACCGATGCGATATTTACGTTGTATGGAGCAATATGCCTACCACCATCTCCGTTATCGTGTTTGAGGATGATGGACTGAGAAAATCATTAAGAGACTTTCTTAGTTCTGGCGCGTTGTATCCTGGAAACTTGAAATCGGGTAAATCGGCTTCTGTGATATTATACTCGGTTAGGAATTTTTGTTTATCATTATCGCTGCTATCGGATATCATTTTAACTAATCGTTCATTGATATATTCCATGTCTGATATAAGTTGATTTAACACCTCAACGTGTTTTCGTGCTTTTGTTTTCCGTAGTTGTTCTAGTTGCAATTGGTAATTACGATTAATCTCGCTAAAAGCATTAGCGATATCATTTAAATTAACTGTTAATATGACGATCGATTCAGGGGTTTTGTCATAATGAAAATACCACTGTATGGCATTCCTGTCTTGAAATATAAACTTGCTGGGTAATAACGTGCTTTTTATAATAGACAAACTATCTCGATAACTGGTAATAATTTCATGATACGATTGCGCATTCGTGTGCAAATCCGCGGAGATTTCATTAGGTGGATTCTCGGGCCAACCTAGTATGGTTCTTATTGAACTGTTATAAATATCAACCATATACCCCGGTGTGCTTATTTCAATCGTCGACGATAACGTCGGTTCATGAACCGTAATAGCGATTTTTGATTCTTTTCCTGTGATCGATTTTATCCTGCGTTGAAATTCTTTATTGATTTGTTCTACTTGGTATGACCCAGTTGGTATTGTAACCTCATTCCAGTCTGGGGTCCCATCGGGTTTATTTGTCCATGCAAAAACCAGCGAGTTATTAGGTTGTTGTCCGTTAAATGCTTCCGCTCGGATATTAGGCCAACTGTGATATACTCGCAATTTTGCCAGCGCTATTTCCTTCACTGGAATCGGAGAAGGGAAGTTTACACTGAATTCTGGCTTCGTTGATGTTATCGATATCATATTTGTTTGTACCGGAGTGGTGTTCTCCGCGATCCGTTGAAGTAATTTCAACCCTTCGGGGTTCAGCGACATTATTATTATTCGCTGTTTCTAGTGTTTAATTTCAACACCGAATATTAACAACCTGCTTGTTTTCAGGAGAGTGTTTTAAGCCCATTGAAGTGGTTTCAGGAGAGTGTTTTAAGCCCATTGAAGTGGTTTCAGCCACGTGGTTTCCAGCTTCCAGTTGAAAATCCTCGATTTTTGACATCGCGGAGTCATGCAACTGGACCATCGTGGAGAATTCAGCATCGGATATAAACGAATTATCTATCGCCAACGAGATCAACCCGGATAATTTCGAGTACGCGTCGGATACTATTTGATGTTTTACTGTATACTCGTTGAGTTTTTTCTGAGAACACGATGATATCTTTCTAGTGATTGCGTTGGCGACTCCAGCAATTGTTGTCGCCGCGGAGATAGCGATTGGAACAGCGATCGGGGCCATCATGGTCACAGTGGATATAATAACACCGGTACCGGCTACTATACCTGACACCGAGTACACGACAGCGTCGATGGTGGTTATTTTTCGACGGTATTTTTTTATTTTTACACGGTATTGTTCGGAAAGCGTTTTCAAATTCGCGGAGAATTCTTTTACGGTATTGAATCGATATTGATGTGACGTCGGTGATACCTCTGATTCAATTACCTTGGTGGTCATTTTTATTTTAAAAGAGCTAGTGTTTTTAATTACTTAGATCCGTTACAAATTCCACATACCATGTAATGTTTGCCCCGGTTAAATGTCTATCGACGGCATAAATTGTAAACTGTTCAGTTGCGTCCTTGTCTATAATTGTTGATATTGTATTGTTAAACCCGGATGAACTCGACGATAATATATTAAACTGCATCATTGAAACCAGTGTCAATCGATAAATACCCTTAACAGTTGCGGTGATTTTTACTGTATTCTGTGTAGGAGTCCAAGCGAATGATCCATGCCGAATCGTGTATACTGTGTTGATGGTGTTTTCATGAGGGATTTTTATTTTTGTCACCTCCGGTAGTCTGTCTTTAATCGCTGTAACATCAGTTTTGATTGTTCCTATTTCCTGTGTATGCGCGTCTATACCCTTTTTGTTCGCTGCAACATCAGTTTTGATTGTTTCTATTATCCGTTTATGCGCGTCTACATTATTTATGTTCGTTGCAACATTAGAGCCGATTTTTTCTATTATCAGTTTATGCGCGTCTACATTATTTATGATCGTTGCAACATCAGTTTTGATTGTTCCTATTTCCTGTCCATACGCAGTGATATCATTTATAGTTATTGTAATTTCATCCGGTCTGGTATTTTTTTTACCAAAGAATTTATCAATGGTGTTATCAGCCCTGTTAACATTTTTTCGTAACGTGTAAAATTGGCTCGACAGCGTTGTAAACTCCGAAATAGTACTTTTTATCTCCACAAGATTCGGTTCGGTTACCGTCGGGGTTCCAAAAAAACTAGCAGTAGTGAGTTGTATATCGGTGACAGACTTTTGTATCCCCTCGAACTGATTTGCTTGCGCGTTAAGTCTATCATACAAATTTTTTAACGAATCCGACATGGTTATATAATTGTCGCCAAGTGTACTTATTTTTCCATTTATCGTCAAGATGGATTCACCTGATTTAAGTCGTCCGTCATCGGTATACAACGCGATGGTGTTCTCGGCGGCATCACGCTGTCGTATTAAAACGTCATTCAGCGACACATTACTGGATTTCAGTTTACCCTGGCGGTCTTGAAATACAACTATTTCGCCCGGGTCAACACTGGTTAAATTTAACGTATCAGCGATTTCATCCTCGATTAGTTTTTTTATGTCATCGGTGGCGAGCGTTTCCGTGGATGCTTTCAGCGCCGAAACCGGTCGTCCTCAAATATCAATCATTATTATTGTAAAAATAAACAGTGTTTTTAATTAACCCGCCGGGCCTCTACGACCCCACTAGTGTATTCGTTTACAACCACATGAGGTGGTTTCCGCGATGATGAAATCGCCGCGAGTACGTTCAATACCTCACGGCCGCATATCGGTGGGTCACTTAATTGTTGTGTTGGCAGCGTGGAATAAAAAACCGGGGCTGAACACGCCCGGATATACCGCATGAACTCGTTTGGCGGGGCTAACCCGTATGAATCAAAATAGACGATCGCACGCGGATCAATTGCGTATGCAACCCAATGAGTCCCCGCTCCGGAGGATTTATCGAGGTTAATTATACCGGTTTCAATATTCCTTGGTTTTGTCGGTAATTGATCCCTCATAAAAACACCTCTGAAGTTTTTTATCGCTAACGCGTTTGCGGCATCTATTAAGTCAAAATTAGACATAGGAGTCATTAAACGGTTCCCGGTAGTCTTAGACCCTTCCCCGAGTACCATGAATACGGGGTTCCCGGTAGTCTTAGACCCTTTCCGGCTACGGGTCGTTTTTTTTATGGTCTTTCCCGGTTGCCTTCTTCAATGCCATTCCCGCCGCGGTACCAACGGCTCCTAACGCCGCCGCCTTCGCCACTGCTGGGGCCGCCGCGGCAATCAACGCTGGAATCTCAGCTAACAGCGGAAATATCCCACCGGTCTTTTCCATGTTTTTAATCGCTGCGGCCGAAAAATCTATTTGAACACCCTTTTTATTCTTTATCGCATCATTGAAATGTTTTATTTGACGCGCCGTCAACGATATCTTATGATTACCACCTGCCATCTGTGACGGCTTTAACGTTATTGTGGTTCCACATTGTTTAGCCGACTTTGATCGTAATTTCTTGACTTGACCATCGGTCAACTCTACACCGACAACATTATACGACATTTTTATTGTAAACGCGTTTATGTTTTCAATTACATGTTTTCCACTGGTGCATCAACGATTCTCATTCGTCCACCAACACCTTCCAACAGCATTGATTTATCGCTGAGAATGACAGCAACCGCTCTATAATTAACACCACCCGGGGCTATACGAGCTCGGAAGTGTATATCAACGACGGACTGTCTCGTTAAATCAAGATGTTCCAGCGAAAAGTAATAAATCGGATACAGGTTTTTAAAATCAAGTTGTGATATTTGCAAACCGGTGTCGACGTTTTGATCACGACCCATATATGACAGTATCCGATGGTACACACGTGCGACATGGTTGTCGCCGTAATTAAGTTGTATATCCTCGGATGGTTCCTGTTGTCCGTTTATTCTCAGCGAAACCTCCCTGACTCCTAATTGATCAAATATCATATGACTGTGTTCTTGGGAACCTAATCGTTCCCTATTCTGTAACGCAACAAATATATGACGCGGGGCTGAAACGCCTTGTTTTGATGCCAGGTGCCATGAAAATGTATCGCCGACATTATCCTCTTTAGCATCAGTTGTTACCGCTAGCCAACTCAACAACGATTTTCCCCCCTGTTCCATAAATGATAACAATCGTGCTTCCGTGGTAACTGATGGAGTTAACACCGGCATCCACAATGCTATTTTAGTTAAAATGACTTTACCGGCAGAGACACCAGCAGCATGCCATATTGCATTGTTATCATCGCCCCTTCGCGATAGCGCAATTGTATGCTTAGCCCCATAGATAACTTTTCTGACATTTCTGCAAAATCCGAATATGTGATGGAGTGGAATCGCGCATGAAAACTGTCGGCGTTGTCCTTGTAATGTTGCTACTCGTGTTGCAAACCCTAGATTAAAATTATCGTTAGTACTTTTTATAATAGTAAATTCAGCGCCTGGTCTTGCTCTGCGGTCTGGGTTGGCTGCTTCAGCCTGTGGGTTAACTGCGGTATCTTGTGGTGTCAGCACATTAATGTACTGAATATGATCAGCGTTATCAGTGGTATCCTTCGCGAACATCATAGATGGGCCCGCCGATCTTGTATAATCATCTGAGTATCTTGCTAGCCCGATTACCGTTGTTGCAACATCAACATCGTTTTCTATTGATTCAATTTCTCGCCCATCAATGAGATATCTAGCACTCTCAAATAACGCCATGATACCGTTGTTGACGAAGCCAACTCGAACACGACCGTCATTTGCGTATGGTGTATTATCGGCAGCATTTGTTACAAGTTCTCCCTAAATTTCGATAAACGCTTCACACGGCAAAAAATATTTACTGGTATCTTGGACTTGAAGTTCAATTCGCGATCGTAGGTTGGCTTGTGGTGGTTGATAGGAATAAAATTGATAATCACGGACAGAATCATCCCTGCGCACTGGGGCGTCCATATCAAACGCGGGATCAGCGGTTTGCGCAAACATTTTATTATTTATCATGTTGATGTTTAATTCATCAACGTCGTTTTCGTCGTAGGCCACTTCCCGCTATCGCGTTCATGAGCGCGTTGGTTGTTGCATCGGTGGATGACTGAGCCGCCAATGACTCTAGTTTTTCTTCCACGGCGTTATTTATTACTTTACTGACATTTGCAGGCATTACTGTCGTTGATGGCATCACCGGTGGTTTCTGTTTTCTTTTTCGTGAAAATCCCTTGGATTTTACCAACGACATTAGTTTATCTCGTGCTGCAGAAAACGCCCTTCCGGCAACATCTCCAATAGCGCTGATTCCCTTATCACGAATAACATCAATAGCCTTCATTCCTAATTGTTTAGCTAACGGCGCCACTTTTGGAGCCATTCTTGTAAATAACCCGCAATGGTGCTACCGAGACCGTCTCCGTACCACTCGCGGTATACGGGCAATCGTGAGTTTACCACGTAGACGCTGACTGGTTTATCATGGTTGTAGTGTATAATCATCTTTATTATAAAAAACACCAGTGTTTTCCAATTAGTGATTGATCACCCCCCCTCCCCACCACCGAATCATAAATTTTGTCAAAAACATCGATTTTCTCTAAATGATTTCCCGGGGTTTTCATCGGCGGTAAAAATCCGCGTTTTTTGTCAATTTTTGTCAATTTTTGTCGTTTTTTGTCGATTTTGGTCGGTTTTTGCCGGTTTTTGGTAAAAAATATCGATTTTCTCTAAATGATTTCCTGGGGTTTACACCCGTAAAAACTAACCAAAAACTGACAAAAAACGACAATTTTATAATTTTTTTAATCATCCACTAACTCGTCAATGAGCGTTCGATATACATTAATGTCCATGATACCACCGGCAAATAACCGCCTGCAAATGTCAGCGGCCTCATTGATTATTTCCGGAGAGTTATTTCCGGCTCGTTTTCCTCCGATTAGTGTTTCTAGCCGTGATATATCACTGAGAACACTACCAGGACAAGTAACGTCTTTACCAACAGAGTATCCTTTTCCGTGCTTTGGTCTTTCACTTTTTACTTTATTGTGGAATATTATATAATTATTATCACGCGGTGGTAATTCATTTTTATATTTACTTGCCAAATACACTATTCTTGTCCAGTCCTTTAACGACCTTATATTTTTCTCGTAGCCGCTATTGATATGCTCATCTCGTGTGTCCTTAGCAAAATTTGTAACAGTAAAATTAACTAATTCTTCGTAGCCGAGATTTCTAATTGTGTCTATTGTGCTCTTTTTAAGCACATTACGGGGTATATTCCCCTCTTTCTCTATTTCTTCCGGTATTTCTTCCGGTATTTCTTCTTCTGGTTCTCTTGCGGTGGCGCCTAGTTCTTCTTCATCGGCTATTGTAACATAAGGTTCTTGTGGGTCCGTTATAGCGAGTGGTGGCTGCCTCCGTGTTGTAGCAACCGCTATTTTCGCAGGGAGTGTTTCCAGAGACTCTTTTGTTTGCTCGGTCTGAGCCGCTATCTTTTCAAGCGCACCGAGGACGGGCACAGTTGCCGCCGTAACATCTTTGGTCGCTTTAGTTACCGGAGCAAAGAGCTGTTGGCTTCCAACAGCAAAATCAGTTTGTAGTTGTTGCCGAGTTTGAAGTTGTTTTCGGACCCTGTCTCGTAACAGTATGAACTTTTTAAGCGCTACTAGCCGCTCTCTGGCTAGCCGAGTAGTAAGTGATTCGCCTACCATTATTGCAATTGCTCCGTAGTTTCTACTTTCCCGCCGAGTGTGGCGGGGGGGATATGTCCCAGGGGCTCCAGGTAGTTTTCGT
Source organism: Sinohyriopsis cumingii (assembly GCA_028554795.2). NCBI lineage: Eukaryota > Metazoa > Mollusca > Bivalvia > Unionida > Unionidae > Sinohyriopsis > Sinohyriopsis cumingii. Next base: position 156,878,665 of record CM068825.1, on the reverse strand, counting down.
CTATAATCCTTCTAATGTTTTTAATTTTATTAGAGATTTCTCGACGTCGTTCAAAAGCCTGTCCGAGTTTTTTTCGTACTGTCTCAACGGCAGTAAATAGTCCAATAAATGCATTTACGTCATTGCCATACAGGTTTTCATTGATCGTATATTGTAATCGCTTTATAAAAGAATACTCGCGTGGCAGGGTATATCGACCTTTCTTTGATTGCTCGTTAATAATTTCATAATCAGACAATATTTTTTGGTTATCAAGCTTATCAGATAATTCAATTCCTTGATTTTTTAATTTTAAAATCTCGGTTAATATATTATTGATGTCTTCGATATTCATATTCTTATAAATATCTTTACTTCTAAATTTAAAAAAAATTATTTTACAAAATGAACCCCGCGTATCAATCCCGAGGTGTGTTATCTAGTATGAAGTATTTCGTCATGGCGACTTCGTCACGGTGACAAGGATTTATTTATATACGAAAATCGAATTCTGTGACCCGTCTTTTTTGAGATCGCTGAATTCTGTATTCCTTCTGCAACAAATCGTATTGAGGCGATACAAATGTCGAAATATTTTCCTGCCTCATTCATCGACTGAAATATTTTTTCCTCGTGAGTTGTTGTATCAAATGACTTTACGGGTTTTGCTTTTTTTGCGTATCTAGTTTGGCCTTTTTTGACATTCTGACTTTGCGAGATAGCTTGCAAGTTTATAAGAGAATTATCAGTCTTATTATTATTAATATGATCAATCACAAGCCCATTCTCGATTAATCCGTTAAATACTTCAAATACCACCCTATGAACATAATAATTCTTCTTTCCGGTACCAAACATCAAACCCCTGATTATTTACGGTACCAACCGGCTTCTTCAGTCTACAATTTCTAACAACGCCGTCGCGAGATGCCTCGTAATTAACGAGCACAGGATGCGGCTGAAATTCTTGGTTCATTTGTATAATAATACTACTTGTCTAATTCATTATTTGGTTTAATTATAAACCTTGCAATGTAGTCCTGAGGAGTTTTGATGACTGAGTCAGCGGTGGGGTCAATGACGGCGTTTTTTATTCGTTTGTCATAATAACGTTTTAACTCTCTGTATCGCTTTCCGCCACAATTGATACACAACTGCGATTTTCCTCTTACACCAACGTGGCAAACCAAGCACGGTAGGGGGCCAAGAGAACCATTACGAACGCTTTGTAAATGATACCCGCAGAATTCACCTCTACATGATTTATTGCACGGGGTTGTCGACCCAATCATCAACCATTTGCAGTGATTCATTATACTATATTCTTTCATTTGAATACTTGTTTTAATTATATGGAGGAGTTCGAGAGATTAGCAGCAATTAAGCCCTGGAAAAATATTAAGTTCAATCTCGATAGAGTCCTCAAGGACGCACCAAAAGCGTCAATAAACGATAGAACCCTGTTAAATAAAATACGCGATTGTATCAATGAATTCAAGCGTGATGGTGCATCTCATAGTTGGTCAACATTTCGAATTGATGGTGTTGTTGATGCTACCATGAACGACAAACGCGCGGCAACGATAATATCACAACTTGGCTCCAGCAAGTATTTCTTCAGAGTAAAATTTATTGTCCGGGTGGAATCAGGCAATTGGATCATACGTGATAAATTTGAACCGGTTCTCAGCGACAAGAAAACAGTCACTGTTAGCCGCGACTCCAAGCCCGGGCTGTTAACCGGAATTGACAGACCATACTATGAACGAGCGTATCCTGAAACAGCAGTTGTCTATGGAATATACCCGTTAAATAAGAAACCTGATATCGGAAAACTAGCGCCGATGAAACAGTCAACGGGGATAAATTGTGTAGCAGAACGAGTAATAGAGCATTTTACAAATGCGTGTCGAGGAAATAAATTGACTGATTTACGACGTAGCAAAATAAACCAATGGGGGGAGACAGTGCGCGAGCGAGGAGCAACCATAAGCGACATAGCGAGATTAGAAACGTCGCTGAGATTTCCAATAACCGTTACAACAATAACCGGTGAAGTATTATACGAATCAAAGTATAAATCAAATGGAGCCCCAATCAAAATTATTGATCATAACGAACACGCGTGGACGACCGCGGTCACAATATTTCCACGGGATAGAACAGTAAAGTATATCCCGGGGGAATTCCTGGGAGAGGATAGTTTTCTCGCGGAGAGGAAACTATTTGATGCTATTGCCTGCTTGTGTAAAAATGACCCTGTATCAGTGTGGTTACTTCGCAGCGCTGAAAACGACATGGATACCTTTGATCAGTTTGTAAGACCAAACGGTGAATTATATCGCACTGAAGCGTTTCACAACAAGATGAAAAAACCGCCATGGAATTTGAACAGCATGATGAACAACTGCTAACAAATTGTTTTACGATTCCATCGGTTGCGGCTCATGTTGCAGCAAGGAAAAATGCGTGGAGACCAACGCGCAAGGAATTTCTACCGGATGTACAATCCAGTTGTTTGGAATATTATCACGGTGGACTATGGAACACTGAATACAACCGCGACGCTATGATCTCGGTTGATATGGTTGCCTGTTATCCAGCGAGTTTTCTCGGGTATGGATCCGCCGCTGTGTACTTCAAACGATTTGGACACCCCAGACATGAAATGACTCGTGTTGCTATTAATGGACCACTGCCTGATTTTGATTTAACCGGATTCGCTCGCATAGTATCATTTGAATTCGCGGCAGGACTTCATCGCTGTTGTTATATTTGGATCGGTAGACACATGGCTGAAAAGAAGTGGCTGCCAATAGCGCTGCTACGGTTTATGATTGATTGTAGCATGCTTGTATCGTTGATTGTCAGTGACGCGATTATATCATACCGGGCACAGACTGAAGTCTGGTTACCAGAACCAGAGCGTCTAGATAGCATAATTGACGAGTCCAGAGCACACATTGATGCCGACGAGGAATATATCATCGAATGGTCCAAAAAGATATTCAACCAACGAAACTGCGAGGCAAAAGATCTCGGTAGAAGAATAATTGGTAAGTTCACACAATGTGGAAAAAACTGCGACTACAAACGATATTGCTCACGGCTGATTATAGATGACGCAGAATATGATTTCGTAATCAAGGACGCAGTGGCAAAAAATAGATACGTGAACTGCAAAACAGCTTTCTTGTCCAATGGAACAAAGTTGGGTACAGTTGTTTCCTACAGCGATGGAGACAGCCCCGCGTATCCACATTTGAGGGCGTCTATGCTGGGTTACGCCGCTATCAATTTATTCTCGATGATAAATAGATTTCCCGACACCGCGGTTAGAGTAGCCGTTGATTCATTTTACATAGACGTAAAGTACAAGGGAAACATAGCCGAGTTTACTAGTCCGGACGAGAGTTGGGGTATATGGAGAATTAAAAATGAAATACGACGCGATTATTCCCCGTCAGCAGATGTCACCGTTGAAAATAATTACTTACGCGGTGATAATCTATCAGAATGGTCTAATGCACCACCGTGTTCTGATCCAATTTGTAGATATAAAACAGTTTATTTAAGCGGCTGTGGCGGGTCAGGAAAGACGACTCGGGCAATTGAATTATTTCGAACGCGGGCAAGTATAATCGTGCTTACACCGACCCATAGACTAGCGCGAGAGATAAAACAACGAAGTGTTGACGCCGTTACTTATCACAGCTTTTTTCGATACAGCGGCGGTGAGTGGACTCCTGATCGAATGGGGGAAAAATTTATTCCTGAGGTTATCATCTGGGATGAGATATGTACTGTTTCGTTAGATACTTTACAAATGTTTCTTGAGTGGTTGCTGCGCGCGAATACAGCGGTAATCATGTGTGGCGACCATGGCCAACCAGCACCATTTGTCGGCGAGGGTCCACATGATTGGTTAAAGGGTTTTGTGGACTATTATGAAGAAACCGATACTGATTACCGAGCACTTGATGAACAACTGCGCGAGGTTAAAAAATTAATCAGATTACAGCCGGATAGAGTTCAATGTGAAATAATCCGCGAGGTGATTCCGGAAACGCCGTTAAATGAATTCTGGGAAACATGGAAACCAAACGATTTGATTGTAGCGAGCAGAAAGATAGTCAGAGACACACTTCAGCGGAAGTTGTTTGCGTTGCATAAGGAAAAGTTTCCAACGCGCCCAGTGCCGTTATGTTATAGACCCGCGGATACACGGCGGCAGAACATTGAAGTTGAAATCCCGGGCCCGACAGCGTCAGGGACAAAAAAACAAATTCTTGTGCTGAATGATATTGTGCTCGTTGATATCAGCGTCGTCGAGGACGCGCTACGTGCTGATAAATCCCCGTGGACGCTAGGATACGCAACGACAATACATTCCTCGCAGGGATTGACTATCACGGATACAATTGTTTGGATGGTTGATAATCGCATCGAATGGTCAAATCTAGTCTATCTTGCAGTGTCCCGAGTACGGAGAATGAATCAGCTTCGAAGAATTGTTATTGACGAAGCCACCGACGAAGCCGGCGACAACGATGACATTATTGATGCTAGCGTCATTGATAGAAAACTCTCGGGTTACCGCCAACAGGATAAAAAAAAACAGCGGCGTTTTGATATTGATGCCGAATTAATAATTGCGTTACGACAACAACAGAATAATCACTGCGCGAGTTGCAATTGTGTAATGCGCTGGCGTTATTCGGATAAAGACGCTCGCCAATTTACCGTGGACAGGATCGATAACAGTCTCGGTCATGTCAAAAACAATGTAAGGTTGACCTGTCTTGAGTGCAATAGACGCAACGGCGCTAGTTAAGACCACGCGGGGGCAATTGAGTATCGTCAGGTATCACTTGTAGTTGCTCGCGAGTAAATCCGCGCTGAGGAGCAGTTGAATCCAGTCTATAGATCGGTGGTCTACCAGTTGATCGTGTTATCGTTGATATGTTATGTGTGGTAACACTCCAAATAGGATCAGTAGCTCTTTTTTTACCGCCTTCAAGCTCTCCTGGTTCATACAGATATCTAACAGTAACATCGCCGAGAATCGGCTTGGAAACGCTATCTATTTTTGATCTTCCGGGTATATACTTTTTTTTTAATCGCGTCGCTGGGCTTCATGTTAATTGCTCGGGTAATCTCGTTATTTAACGCTGCAATTACGCCTGGCAACCTTTTGACCCATTCACGAGATCGTTTTTCCTGGATGAATTCTTTCGCGTATTGATATCCAAATAACCGTTCAGCAAGAGTCCGATTGAATCGTTCAACAATTGCCTGATCACGATGTAGCGCAGTATGACCTCGTCGTATCGCGACGCTATGATGTTTCAGCGTTGATAAAACAGCACCGCGAAATTCATTGCCAGGATCAACTTGTAATAGATTTGGCCAGCGCAGAGGACCCCTTCGGTAAATCCGCTCAAACGCATCGGCTACTTCAGTTGCTGACTTTGTTTTTAACGGCTCCGCTTGTTTGTATCGACTCGCAACATCAACTACAGTTAGCGCGTATTTGTAACCGTTGTCATGCGGCAGAAATAATATGTCAGCTTGATGAACTTCATTGGGTACGCTGACATCAAAGCGCGAAAAGTTGATTTGTTTAGGCGGTGGTAGATAAATTTGCCATATAGCCTGTTTGGATAACCAATTAGCCGCAGTGGCCTTTGTTACCTTTGCAGCGCTTGCGAGTTTACCAATTGCGGCCTTCCCCTTCCAGTATCCTCTCGGAGAATAATAGATGGATTCCATGTTGTTATTATAAACGCTAGCGTTTTCAATTACCAGCGCGAGAAGCTCCGCTTCCAATCATTAATTTACCTTTCATAGCCGATTTTACCAACCATGAAGCCAATTTTTCTTTGAATGATTTATCAGGAATAGCATTTAACGCGTGAATTAATTTTACATCCGCGATATGACGCTGTTGCAGATCACCGCTCCGATAAGCTATATCATGTATCCGACATGCTTCGTCGATAGCGTTTATTGGATACTCACCGGGTTTGGGCCGATTTTGATCATCGAGTCTGATATCTAATCGTGTTCCGGGGCCACAGTAGTTATATCCTGGGAGGTGCTTTTCTCCTGGATACTTTGCCCACGGTGTTCCGGGGAGTTTTGATAACTTGGCTGCAATATCACCTCCTCGCTTTTTTTTAAAACATCCCCGGGTCTAATAGAAATAAATCTAAATTTCTTTGTACCGCATTGTACACACTTACCAGTAAGTGCCGATCTGTTATTTCTTGTTGTAACGGTTGTCATATCATTTGTGCCAGTACGCACTCTACACTTCACACAATATAAATCCATAATTTATGTATAGAGATATGAATATAATTGATTTTTCGGCGACTAAAACGAGAGAACCAGTTAAGCATGTTGCAGCGTTACCAAACTCGATCCGGATGATTATCATCGGACCATCTGGATCCGGCAAGACGCAATTGTTACTTAATTTAATAATGAGATAGATGAAGTGGGATAAGTTGTATTTAATCGCCCCTAGCGTAGATGATCAACGATGCTACGAGGTGTTGAAAGATTTTAACGAGAATGCATCAGCGATCGCTGAAAAAAATGTTATTGAGTTTATTACAGATATCAATGATGCACCAGGTATTGATGATATTGATGGCGACGTTAACAATCTAGTCGTGTACGATGATGTTATGTTAGACAATCAAAAAAACCCAGCTAGGATATTTTCCAGAGGCAGGCATAAAAACACCGACGTGATATATGTCACTCAACGATACACTCAGATTCCAAAAGTAATCAGAGACAACTGTAATATTCTTGCTGTATTTAACGGTGTTGATACACACACGCTACGAAATATCTGGCAAACTTGGTGTGGCGGTGACATGGACTTTAATGGTTTTCGAAACTTTTTTAGTCATGCTCAGTCGACCCCACATGAATTTGTAACGATAAATTTACATGATCCTCGGACACGATATCGTATCGGACTTGACCAAATATTCGGTTAGTTGTAACTAATTTTCATTGTAAATAGCCCCTTAGCAGCAGAGGGGGCAATGACATCGACGCGGTCGTCGCTGTGTTTACCGGACGCTGACGACGCTGGGATCGGCGCGCAGAAAAGTGTATTAAACCAAATGACGTCACCGTCGTGTAGGATGGACCGTCGTCGTTTTTTTTTTTACCAGGCGCTGACTACACCGGATCCGCTGAGTGCAGAAAGTAATAATTAAGCAAAATAACGATTGGACAAAATGTCGGATTCGCCCCCTCTGCTGCTTGACTTGGCAACCGCCATAGATAGCCATGAGACGGACAACCTTTGATTGGCTAGCTTAAGTCATGTATTTGAACAGAATATCAGCCATACACCCAAAACACAATAAATCACACATTATTTATCATATAGAACAATACTGAATTTAACAATAAACATTCCAGAGGTAAATCAGATTACTTATGAGTTATTACATGATTGCCACTAAATTTAAATAACTTAACTATTATGTTTAAATTCTTTATGAAGCCACTGCTATATCCCATCACACTGCTCAAGTTCACTCGTAATAAAATCAAATTTCCATTGAGAGATCATGTTACTAAGTTAGAACGTAATACAGTCAATGAAAGAAATTGAGCTCTCATTATGTAAAACAATAATATAATTAATTTCAATCTGAAAATGCAGATAATAACGTTGACGTGTGGCATCTAGATGAACTGTTGTGAGCCCTATATTATTAGAAGTTGATAGTGACGTTTCATGATATATTTAAGAAATCTTTTAAATCTTGAAATCTTCTCTTTTCTGTATACCCCATAGGATATTACAATGTATACATTTCGTTTATTCTAGAACTATGATTAAAACCATACACAGAATTTAGTATCTATACTTAATTTGTATTGTGTCATTGACCTTTATCCATAATTGCGGGTAGTAGTTGGGTATAGCTCACTAGTATCTTTTTATGAACAACATTTTACATAGATATTATTGTTTAATGATTTCAGAATTTATATTAAGATTACCATTATTTGGAGATAAGCATGTTTGCAGTGATCTGAAATCAGAACATTGGTACTCCCTTGCTAAAAAAATGGCCTACCCGCCCTTTAGCAAGTAGTTTGCTTAAGATTTCGGTAAACGTACAAGATCTTCTGTACGAATTCAATGGAAAATCCCATTAAGATAACAGTCTTTTTTTGAAAAATGATTATTGTGACAAAGGTCACGTGGTGAGTGATATAAATATGTTTACTTCAGAATTACTCATCCCATGTCTTAACATCAATCTTAATGGAATCATATTAAGTTGTGTTTCAGTTAGTATTTGTGAGGATTTATTTATTTAAACTATTCATTGAAATCACAAGGTCTTCCTTCACGTTAGCAATAAATCACTATTTTGGGATTATTGTTAACTCATTTCGAGAACATTTTGGATTATATTTTTGTGATACAACACGATTGTTAGCACATAAGTATTATACTAAGCTATTTGTAGAACAACACATTTTAAGTTGAAATTCATTTGGTTCTGGACTTATGATATACCCTTGATGACTATCTAAGAGTTAATTCATAGTACTGAAATTTGTTTCTAAATTTTCATTTTTTATTAGAGCAAAACAAATTATTTATTGAATTTTACAAAACGTTTGTTTTCTTTCGTTTCTGTAACCTAAATTATAACCACCGAGTCTAACAGCTTGAATATACCTAACTTAGAACCACCGAGTCTAACAGCTTGAATATCAACCAATTTGTTGAAACGGTTACTTTAATCATTTGCATGCTGTTCTGGGTAATCCGAAAAAGAAAGGAAACAAAGGAAAGTTTTCACAGAAGAACGAAATATTTCACCATTTCAGAATTATATGTTATTTATAAGAAGAACATTGATATATTGTATCTGCAAATAGAATACACTCCAGCCCAGTTGATCTATGTTGTGGTGTTGCACAGGGGTCTGTTCTTGGACATGTTCTCTTCATTCTATACACTCAGCCGCTCTCAAGTGTCATAGGTCATCATCCAGTGTCTCACCAATTGTACGCTGATGGCACCCAAATATACAAATCTAGCCACCCAACTGAAGTTGATGCTACCATCCAAGGTGTAGAGAGGTGCATTTCTGATGTGAAATCATGGATGATATGTAACAAGCTGCTGAAGAATGATGATAAAACTGAAGCCATTCTGATCACAACACAAAGACTTTCTTATTCACATCCTTTACCTCAAACAATAAATATCTGCAACACCAACATTAAATTCACACAATCAGTACGAAACCTAGGTGTTACTCTGGACAGTACTCTCACAATGCACCAACATGTCATGAACATATGCAAGGCTGCATATCTTGAGCTGAGACGCATCAGCTCCATTCGCAAATATCTTTCAATTGATGCCACTAAAACACTTGTATGTTCATCAGTACCTTCAAGACTGGACTATTGTAACTCAATTATGTCTGGTTCATCTCAATATCTACTCCAGAAACTTCAAAAAGTTCAAAACACAGCTGCTCGGATCATACTTAGAGTACCACGATTAGAGTACACCTCCCCGCTGCTCTGTACTCTACACTGGCTATCCATTCGATCCAGAATCAAACACAAAATTTGTTCTCTGTGCTACGTTTCACTGACGGACTCCAGTCCAACATCGTATACTCATTATTCCCACTATGAAAACAAAGTCATATGGACAGCGTTCTTTTGCATACCAGGGCCCAGCAACGTGGAATGAATTGCCCACTGAACTTAGATACAAAGACACAGTGATCTCATTCAAGAGTGCTCTCAAAACTCACTTATTTCGACTGCAAGAACAAACTTAAAGACCTAATAATGTTTCCTACCTTAGATATTTTAAGAATGTTTTTAATGTTTTCTAATTTCATGTTGTTTGTTTTTGTAATCATATCATTATATAAGTTTTTTATCTTATAGGTGTCGTCTAATGTTGTAAAGCGCTTACAGCTTCCTAAGATTAGGCGCTATACAAAGTCCTCATTATTATTATTATTTTATTATTATTATTATTATTATTATATTATTATTATTATTATTATTATTATTATATGGTACTAGTCAGTTTATAAAAAAATAAGCAAAATGAATCAAGGCAAATAATTATGACTTCAGAGTGATAATACATAAGTTATGTATCACTTCTGCTATAACAAACTCATAAAGCAATATGGTAACAAAAATGTTTAAATGTCATATACGGATTAGTTACGTATTCATATAGAGACTGATAGCTTTAGCGATTATATGACAGAACAATATTATATTTTACGGCTCAAATGATTACAATAACTATACTTCATTTGATGTTTCTTAAATGAATACGAATTTACCGAAACTATTTAAAGACGAGTTGAATGATCAAGCAGTATAAGATGTTTGTGGTGTTTGAAGTAAACAGTATATTTTCTAGGGCTGACACATTTTTAAACGATATCCGCAAGTACATTAAACAGTCTGTCATACGAAAGAATTCATAACTGAAATATTATCTATTTAGGCAGACTATAAAATCATCAAGAGATGAATTTCATCAGATCTTACCAACCTGATATACATATACAGTCATGGGATATACAGTCTTACATACGATCATGGGATGTACAGTCTTACATACCATCATGGGATATACAGTCTTACTTAGAATCACGGGATATACAGTCATACATACCATCATGGGATATACAGTCTTACATACCATCATGGGATATACAGTCTTACATACAATCATGGGATATCCAGTCTTACATATAATCATGGGATATATAGTCTTACATACCATCATGGGATATACAGTCTTACATACCACCATGGGATATCCAGTCTTACATACCATCATGGGATATACAGTCTTACATACAATCATGGGATATCCAGTCTAACATATAATCCTGGGATATACAATATTATCTACCATAATGAGATATACAGTATTACATACAGTCGTAATATATGCATTACTATCGACCGTCATGAGGTAAAATAACATTAACTTCCATTATGACATACAAAATAACCTACCATCATGAAATATACTGTATTACGTACAATCAAGCGATAAACAATAGTATATACCATCATGAAATATATAAGGATACCTACCATCATTAAATATAGAAGAGTACCTGATATTGTTTACTGGAAGAAAAAAATTATTCCTGGGATAATGTATGAGCAGTATTCAATTATATTGTGATTTTTTTTTATTCTTCTTTGTAAATACAAAGTGCTCTATATGATACTCTTTGAAGGAAATATTACCCTCAAATTATAGTGAATTGAAACCAGGATTTATTCTTTGAATTATATTATAATAATTTCAATAAAAAAAACTCTTTCTCAGATCTTAAAGCCACAGGCCATTATAGGCATATAAACTCATTCAGCGTTGGATTTATTTTAGAATACCACTGAAGTTTATTTAGTATTCTATTCATTAGGACCTGTGCTAGTAAGTCTAGAAATATTTGGATTTAATTCGCAATTCACAATTCCGTAAGTTGATTTACCATTTCAATTTGTATTCTAGAAAAATAAATTATTTGCTGAATTTTACAAAACGTGTTGAATTTCTCACTGTTCTATTAATTTGTTTAAGACCGTAGGACGTAACAATTACCTGCCATCATGAGATATACAAAATTACCTACAATCATGAGCTGTACAGAAGTACCTGAATCAGGTTACATTGGGTTTCATTATGATACGAAATAATTAGTGGATAGCAAAAACACCTTTTAAATGGTTATTTTTCCACAAAGTAATAAAACCCGTCATGATGTCTTACCTGGTCATCATATATACCTCAATATTTTCCTAAGCCACTTTGGCTCAGTGGTTAGCAAGCCGAACTCACGACCAAAAGGGTTGGTTATTTATAATAATACCATCGGACCAAACTCGGTCAGCTTTGGTGGCATGTCTTTGTCCTGCAAGATCGGTAGACCATCTGGTGCAAAAGTTCTTAAAGCACTATACATCCCAATTGTATTCTATTTTTGTTTTGTTTTTTACCCTTATCGTCAATCTATTCTTGCATGTCGTTAATTTTAGTAGATCTTTAAGTTGGTCCCAGTTGCTTGTAGTTGTTTTCAAATGATCATTACCCAATTACTTACCTATCTGAATATCAACCCGTCTTTGAACTAAATGCCAGGTACCGACGTCAGTTGATTTTGCAAATCACCTTTTTTAATAAAGTTATTATTGTAGTTTAAGTCATTGTTTCTTGTTTTATGTGGTCCACCATATTTCATATCTGCTTTCTTGGGAGATAAGAAACCAAAATCACTAGAACGGCATAATATATTTCTCTCGTGTTATTATTTATTTACCTTGCGAACATACGTTAAAAGAGTTTATTTAATTGTTTTCGTTGATCTACTAGAATCAAATGTATGTTCGAATCACTTTAAATATTGTAATATCCGACTACAATATCTGTTCTTTGAGATGAAAAGGATATATTACGATCAGTGTTATGAACATATTTATAAAACAATATATTTTTTCAGACTAACCTCACTGGTAGTAAAACATTTAATATATTGTTACGAATCTAAGCTCTTAAAATAAGTAACAGAAAAGAGTAAAAAGCAACAAGCTTTGTGAAATTCAACAAATAATTTCTTTCCCTAGAATATAAAGTGGAAATAAAATAGAACTTGTGGTATTGCGATTTAAATCCCAAAATAATCCCAAAATTACTGACAAAAGTTCTAAAAAATTTAAAGTCCTGAATATAACTCAGTAGAAGTACAAATTAAATTCAAAACAAAAAATGATGATGTGTCTGTGGTAGCTCTTAGAGTGTGAATGAGCCAACAGTTTTTTCTTTTAAATGAACAATAATATAATTCCAGGTTTGATTTGACTATAAATTCCAATGAATGTCTCTATCCAAGAATTTTATCAGAGCACTGTTGTATTTCTAGAATTTGAAGAATTAGATTCTACCCGAAATAAATTACTGAACACAACTTATAATACAACTTGATTGTGCTACGTTTTAAAGCACGAATGAAAAATCCTCTCAGTTACAAAAGTTGTAGTTCTCCATTTGACCTCAGGTTACATCATTTCTAAAGCAAAACAAACTATTACCTAATGAAAAAAGTCGCCTAGAATAATTTAATCTTTACAAAATAAGAATATTAATTATTATTAGAAATCATAACCTGGACTATGTCAAATACACTTAGGAAATTCAAAACCTAGACCTAGACCCAAATTAACAGATTTACTTCTATTAATAAAAATTCTGTCTTTAAACCCAAATACGTAGATGATAATTTAGCTATGTATTAGTGGTTTACAGAAAAAAGTAAATTCATCTCAAGCAGAAATGAATTCATTTTTAGACAAGGTCGTCAAATATACAATGTTACATTACAATAACATGAAATGAAATTTTAAAAACAATTATACAAAACTAACAAACAATGCAAATTAAATATGCAAAACAATATTTAGCGTAAGCTGAATCAGTTAACATTTAAACAATTCATAAATACAGAATTCCTCTTATGTGCAATCCTTAAGCTTCTCCATGCTCGCTTTTTCCTATATTTTCTTTCCCACCTTCTCAATACTTGCGATATCGTACAATAATGAAATGTAAGTATTCATGACTTATGCCTTCCTATCCATTTTAACGATACTGTTTAACTTACTTGGTATTTTTTTTTCACATTTAGATGTACAAATAAATGGTACGGCTTGAAGTTTGGATTTTTGTCAGATTTATTAGGCATTTTGTTACAAAATTTTCCACCATGCTCTCAAACTTATTCGTTTTCTTCTGTTGGCTTTTAGAAAGGATATGTTATTATTCTTTGGTCCACCGCATCCACCTTTAGCTTAATTTATTTATTAAATTCATTATGTTCTTTGGTAGTATCCATTGTCCTATGATATATTACATCGTAAACTGACTCAAAGTAATCAGAAAAAACTACTTAATATTATCTTCAAAATCTATGTTTGTTCGTTAATATATTACCATCTTCATGAAAAGCATGATCTAACTAACTGCAAAAGCTGAGTTAAATGTAAACAATGCAAATATCTGCGTCTACTACAACATTTACAAACTTTGCTTGCTCTTCAACACATTTACTGGGTTTTCGGTGATTTCTTTATATACATCAATGTGATACCTAATACTATGACAAGAATATCACAATCTAACAAGTGAAATCTCTTTATCATTTTATGTTTTTTTTTGTGTTTCTTTAAGGTACTTTTATTATGTATTTCACATGGTTTTTCCTTGATTATGCTTGACCAATCTGATTTGTATTGTTTGAAGTCTTGTGAACCTTTGTCTGATTGCGTACTATACTCCACTCAACATCCACTCAAGGCGGATCTTTTCCTTTGTTAAGTTACTTTTATCTTAGGCGTTGATTTGGTTTTGCTTGCAACACGTGCAGTTTGTGCAACAAATGCTTCTGGGCGAAGTGAAAACTAATTACCCAGTATCATATTTTACTTGAAGTTCACGTGGAATTGCACGCATCATGTTGACGGAAGATTGTAGTAGACATTGAGTAGCTGGAACTTGTTTAAACATAATGCAGTATAAAGTTATGATAATAAGTGTCCTTGATGTTAGGACATAATAAAATAACTGAGTTCAACCAAACCGATTATTGCAACCTTATATTAAATTGGAGGAAACAAAATAGCATCTACAACAAAATCGGAAGAAATAAAACTAAGAATAATGGAATAAATACACAAATGTGTACAACAGAAGGGAACAAAGAAGATAAAGAAGATTACATATAAATAGGCTTAACTTAAATTCTGTAATGATGAGAATTCTAGACTAATTTATATGACGAAATCTAGAATATTTCAGGCATTGAATCCAAATACTTAGATTCAACGCGACATATGCTTGGTGTTATATTAAGTACATTCTATAGGAGATAAAGTTCATAAAAACAGAAATGAGTTTGAGAAGTTGGATCCAGTGGTAGAAGTGTTGATAACGTAGCACAAATTTCTTCAGTAGATAAGGGACGACAAATATTGACAACGATTTATTTGCGCTATCTTAAAAAGCAGCATCATTGCTTGGTATCATTGCCAGAGAAATAGGCGGGCTTTATAATCAGCTGGACGAATTATTTTTTATCAGCTTGCCATAACATTCGCATATTTTAGCAGTATTAGTCTTATTGTTATCAGCTTGCCATAGCATTCGCATATTTTAGCAGTATTAGTCTTTTTGTTATCAGCTTGCCATAGCATTCGCATATTTTAGCAGTATTAGTCTTTTTGTTATCAGCTTGCCATAGCATTCGCATATTTTAGCAGTATTAGTCTTATTGTTACAGCTGTACAAGGGGTATATTTGGCAACACAAAAAATGGGGTATATGGGTAAAGAAATAATAACCTAATTCGTAATAGTAAGTTTCTCCAGATCCTGGAACCTTAGCAATAAATCCAACGAGTGTTATTCGCATTCCGAGAGAAGCAAATAAGTTAGTAAGTTATGCCTTTTAAATTATTAACTGTTCAAAGTGTGTAGTGACGAAGACTCAAACCACTGTTCCAAGTGTAAGGTAAGGAAGACTCGAACCACTTTCGGACATCTTATCTAGATACTTTTTACCAGCGTTTTCCTCTTTTATTTCGTTGTCTATATTTTGAAGAATTATACGAAACTGCTGGTACTTTAGTTCTTCTTATTTTGGTGATACATTAAATGTATAGTCTTTACTGGCAGTGTTCAGATACCAATGATATGGTTAAAAAAAAGTGAGCAATAAGGGATTTTTTATCAGATAAGAGTAGATTATATAGTGACCTTGTAGGTTTTCGATGTTTGATTATAGAGGTTTACATTTGTGATATTTATCAAATGGATAGCGGTCATGTTATGGGGTGAATGACGTAAATCATTCGTTATTTCATTTGTACTTTTAGTTTTTTGTTTTGGAAGTCGAGCATTGAAAGCGTCCTTTTCTTTTAGGATTGCATTTCGTGGCTGATAAATGATCCTGGCATCGCTATCAGCATTAAATGTGTTGCTCCTGATTTATCCTTGTGTCATGTAAAGATTGGTGTTTGCATCGGTGACGTTAAACACGTCATTGCATAGTTGAATATGTTTAATTTTGTTTATGACTTTGGACGGTGTTAATTCTGCCGGTATACTAAACTCGGTCCGGATATGAGACTTCATGCTGTTGTAAGTAATGTCATTATCGTTTTAATGTCCCTAATATAGAATTCGACAAAACTATAACGAAAATTGCTGCTTTCTCGGGTGCTACTTCAGTCTTCAACTCTTTAAATTTATCCATGTAGGTGTAAGCTGTGGATCTAGATTATTTTTCTAGAGGTCTGTTTTGGCGTCGCTGGAGAGTGAGAATTGACTTAAGTTATTGAAGGACTTCCTTATTTTGCTGGATCCGGCCCCTCTTGATGTTGTGGCCAACGTTGATGTTGTTGTTGCAGGCTCACTCACGTTACCTTCAAAGTCACTGACATGTACTTGGGATATATATATATATATATATATATATATATATATATATATATATATATATATATATATATATATATTCTTTTAATTTTGAAACATATATATATATATATATATATATATATATAGAGAGAGAGAGAGAGAGAGAGAGAGAGAGAGAGACAGAGACAGAGACATGGAGATAAAGACACACACAGTAATTCATTTACTTTTCAGACTGTGACATACCAAAAATCCATATCTGTGAGGAAATGCATGAAGGCACGACAATTTGAAGACAGGTAAGAGGAAGAGCTCATTCCAGTAAAGAAGTTGGAAAAAAGGGACAGAAATTGTAAGAAAGAATAAAATCTAATTTGGTGACGTGTTATACAACTTCATTGTGATTAAAAATACAACATATCTAAGAAAACTTTAGTGACTCTTATGTTTGGTTTTTAGAGAGTGGATAAGATATTTAAAGACATAATCATACACGCACATCATTAAACCATGAGGAGAGAGACTTGATTTGGCAATAATTGAGAAGTATCTCTTTTCTAAGAGATATAAGGGGCCTTACAAAGGATCGTTGCGTGTTTCGTTTGAGAAACCTATGGACTTGACATGAATAGCTGTAATTGTCTCCGTCCCTATCCATGGTCTTGTCCTAGTCCGTCCTCCTGCTCCTGTTGCTGCATCGTTAGTGGTAGAAGTAACTGCCGGCTCCTCAGTGGCAGTTATCTTCAATGTAGTGATGTAATGACTTGAACTCATGGCACATAAAGGCATCTTTCTCTTAGGTCTAGCTGAAAAGAATCTGATACACTTGTAGCTTACACAGCGTTTTGTTTTCACTCACTTACTTCTGTCCTTAGCAATTCAAATATTTCCCCTTCTGTTCTGCATCTTCTTCTGCTCTCTTAGTAACTCTTCAAGCCGTTCTTGAATAAATGCTACTACTGATTCTTTCTATCTTTTATGAAATCATCCACCAATGGCAACTTTGGAGAAGGAGATGATTTTTGATACTACCGTTGGATGCAAAAGTTCATGCCTATACGACATGAAATCAGCCAAAGCTAAATTGATATCATCCTTTTATGCAAAGATAGTCCTGGTTACAGCTGCAGTAATAGTCGAAGTACTGTGACACAAAATATATGAGGTATTCGCACCACAATACATTGTATTCTTTGTTTCGGCCATATAAGCAATACCCCCACGCTCTTAATGAATTATGTAAAGCATAACACATGTTTGGATTAAAGGAACATTTCAGTACGAGTCTATCCTATCTTACGCGATATATACAAGTGCGTTTTCCTATGACGTGTCCTCTTCTCGATACAACTCAAGCGAATTGCTGACTAGCGTTAAGTCATAACCATTGTTTCGGGCATTCTGTTTAACTCGGACTACCACTTTATGTGTGTACATGGTGGACTATTACTACGAGCACAGACACATCAATACGAAAGAGAAGTATCTTTGTTGAGAGGAGGGGTGCATAAAGGAGGTCCTCGTATATTGACCCACCGTGCGACAAAGTTTTAGAAGAGGACCTGTAAGGGGATGTCACTTATGCTAACCAATTTGGTTAACAAGTCCCAACGGCCCTGTTTAGGGTCACGCGAACCTCTAGAAAAGAGAGATACTGAGACTATTTTCCAAAACGATTGTTTCAAGTTTGTTTTATATATGTAAATGATTGTTTTTGACTATTGTGTTGACAATTGAAGCTAAATATCCACTTTGACCACTTCTCTATTGATAGCCTGTGTTTGTATGTAAGGGCCTACCAGTGTGTTTATACAGCCTTTCAATTCCTGTGTGTGATAGTATGCTTGTATGTAAGGGCCTACCAGTGTGTTTATACAGCCTTTCAGTTCCTGTGTGTGATAGTATGCTTGTATGTAAGGGCCTACCAGTGTATTTATACAGCCTTTCTATTCCTGTGCGTGATAGTATGCTTGTATGTAAGGGCATGCCAGTGTGTTTATACGCATTTCTATTCCTGTGTGTGATAGTATGCTTGTATGTAAGGACCTACCAGTGTGTTTATACAGCCTTTCTATTCCTGTGTGTAATAGTATGCTTGTATGTAAGGGCATGCCAGTGTGTTTATACAGCCTTTCTATTCCTGTGTGTGATAGTATGCTTGTATGTAAGGACCTACCAGTGTATTTATACAGCCTTTCTATTCCTGTGTGTGATAGTATGCTTGTATGTAAGGGCATGCCAGTGTGTTTATACAGCCTTTCTATTCTTGTGTGTGATAGTATGCTTGTATGTAAGGGCATGCCAGTGTGTTTATACGCATTTCTATTCCTGTGTGGGATAGTATGCTTGTATGTAAGGACCTACCAGTGTGTTTATACAGCCTTTCTATTTTTGTGTGTGATAGTATGCTTGTATGTAAGGGCCTACCAGTGTATTTATACAGCCTTTCTATTCCTGTGTGTGATAGTATGCTTGTATGTAATGATATATTAGAGCCTATAAACACTTCCTATTAGTGTATGTAGCAAGATGTTTACATGTAATCGTACTGTAGCGTGTCTATGCACACTTCTTTACCCTTCAAATATTGTAGCAAAACGTTTGTGAGAACGTGTGGGTACCAACACTTCCTACGCGTTTTGATCAGATAATATGGTGTTGGGGGTTGGAATTTGATGTATTGGATTCTATATATGTTTTAACATTACCATTTCCGTTAGACCCTATAAACACTTTTGATCTTGTAATACCATTTCAGATGTAAAACTATGGACCCCTTTAAAATACGATTTCGCCTTGATCCAAATTGCAGTGCCATCTTCATGTAAGTCTATGAACCGTGTTAACAAATTAACAAACGATTTTCCATTGTCATAAGCGCATAATATATGTAAGTCTACTGACAAATGCTAGACCCTGTATGACCCCCAAACGTATCATACAACTTATTACTATATTTACTTCAGATTCTAAAGACAACTCATTTGAAACCTATTTCGTTGCAGCCGTGTTGAAGATTAATATTGACGAAATAATAGATCAATGTGAATAAGTTTCAGTAACCACGGTTGGTGCTTGAGTTTACGATTAAATGTACTATTGCGTATAAGCGATTGATTCTGACAACGTTAATGAGCTTGCGCAATTTACACACTGAATGTTGGATCAGCTGACAAGTGATATCATCAATAATAACAATTTTGTTCCATTTGTTGATGTATATCTGAGTGAAAACGGTGTAAACCAACCACCGGCTACACGGAGAAATAAGCTTTTACAGGGTTAAATAGAAATCCTGGCGTGGAAATACCAACCCATAGTCCATAGTCATCTTAGAATCTCTGTACTAGAACGTGAACACGGAATGCCGTTGTCTGCAAAGCTAGGCACAATAACACTCAGGGATTGGTTCTACCAGGATGAAGTTGAGTTCACATACAAATCAACCTCGTTTGCATTCCACGTTGATTATGTTCCACCATGACTGACTCAACCAAGAATAGAAAAATCTCAACTGCTATTAACCAGGAAGGCACTTGTTCTGGTTACAGTGTTTGGACGAAGATAAGAATATTCGTTTCAGATGCCATTCATTTGCGTATTTGTTATTGTTTTTATATCAATGCGGTGTTGAGTTTCCAGAACGTATATTCGCCAGAGACTTAAATATTCATAGGCAGATACTTTGTATAATCGCATGACATTTGTACCCGGAAAAAGAAGAATTTGGTAGAAGTGCATAAAGCGCGGTGTTGGGTTTCCTGAACGCACAATCTCCAGACTTAAACATTCATCAGGCAGATTGTTTGTAGAATCGTATGACAGTTTTACCAGAAGAAAAGAAGAATGTGTTAGAAGGGCACGTGCATATAGCACAAGGACTTGATGAGTATGGATACGTTATGCCTGACATGAAATTATACTAACCGATCGCATTATTAATTGAAAAACTATGTTATACCCTCAGGGCTACAGACGTGAAAAAAAGTCGAAGCGAAATAAGAACTGCGAGATGAAATCACTACGAGAACCGCGCCACTCGGGATATATAAACGCCTACGCGTTACGCTATTTGAGGAATCGCCGAGGCAGCCACTCTTGGCAAGGGTCCGGCTTGAAGCACAGCTACTGCAACTATGATAGATGAATCAATCGGAATAATTCCTGTAGCAATATATATTGGAACAGTTGAGACTGGGAGCAATGATAAAATATTCTCGTTGCGGCTGTATTCACGAATACGTCTCCGTTCACAATTTGTCGCTGGGTCAAAAAGCAGTATCAATACAATTAATGAACTCGATAGCTTTGAGGAAACATATTTAGCATTGCTGAGTTTGACACAGTGTTGACAGCAATGGAAAACTGAGCAAAAGTCCAAGAAACGTATGAAATCAGCTCATCCAGGTCAAATTAGGTATGAAACGCTCTCAAATATTGCCCTCCTGCAGCAACATCTGGTATTGACCTATAGCCCATGATTGAGTGCACAAAATATCTGGTATCAACAATTACCTTGGATAAAAAGTATATTAGCAACTGTCGAAAATAGTGTGATACCATTACAAAAGCTCCTAACACTTACAATCATTTCAGCAGTTGCCGGACATTTTACGAGAAAGGTCATAGAACATTTTATCTGGTTTCAATAGAACCTAACGAAGTTTAGGACCCACATCTTTCAATAATTAGTAATTATCACGTAGTCGGTATACTTTGCCTAAAGTGTGCGCAGTTTAGTATTTTTGATATTATAACGTGAACATTTCACTTTATGTGGTTTTGATTGGTCCAAAAAAGCACATCAGATTAGTGTGCAGCATGATCTTTTCTGACTGGCTGCGTTAGTGAGAAAACCTTTTTTAACCCCGCCTTCTGGAAGTTTTTGTTTTCAATGAACATTTTTGCGGCCATTCTTCCATTCGAATCACAAAAATAATTGGGGAATAATGGTATCGGCTGTCTGAATATGGCCAATGTACCACCACAGGGGCTTGTTATGTCATGTTTAACATATCATAAAATTAAAATTGGCTAAAACCCCAAGACAACAACAACGACAACAACAACAAGTTGCACTAAGGGTATTGCGCAGTTGATAGTGGGTGTGTGGGGAGGCTGTGGAGGGGACGGTAAAAATGTAGCATGGAACCCACCGTATTTACATACATGGTTTAAATGTTAACTTACAAAAGTAAGTAAACTCTCTTCTGTTTACAGAATAATATGGACATGAACCGGTCTCCAAAGTGACAGAAGTTTATTCTACTATTGCATATGTAGGCGGCAAATAGATTATGCATTTCGTACTCGAAATGAATTATTTTTAGCATACTCTGTATTCTACTGTACCAAGTCCAGTACTGCAAAAACTGGACACAAATACATTACAGTAAATATGGGAATTTCCGCATCCAGTACAAATTCTTTCAAATGAATGTTGCAACAATGTAATATTTAGTTGCAAAGGTGACACGTTTGATTACGTAAACTGATAATCTACTGCACTCTAGCGGGTACTGCATCAAACAATGCGACATCACGCTAATTAGACATTCTGTGTTGAAAAATGATTTTGTCAGTGTCAACTGTTCTGGTTTTTTGGGGAAGGAAGCTTGTTGTTTTACATATAGTTTGTCAAAAAATAATAATCTACTTTTAAAAGTTAATACTAGTTCGACTTTGTTTGGAACTATTTTTTACTCACCACAAATGAACTAAATTCTGTCTCAAAAATTTCCACTGACAAAAAAAAATTGAGATAAAAAGGCAAGGGCTCACAAAAGATGGACATTATTCAACTCGTTTTATAAATTCAGTATTAAATCATTACCCTTTTGACATCTTGTTATTTAGATGATCTGACATATAATACATCTTGCACGTAACGTTGGCATTGGGGCTTAAATGCACACACGCACACAAACACACACACACACACACCGAAGTATATATATATATATATATATATATATATATATATATATATATATATATATATATATATATATATATATATATAAATTTAAAGCGTTTTATAAACATTTAGCTTTATCCAAACACATGAAAAAATAGCAATGTCGTGATGGCGACGTGAATCATTCTGCTTTCAGAATAAGAAGATCAACGTTATTAGCCTCAGGCTATTGAAATAAACAGATTGTCAGCTGGTAGGAAGCTTGTGTATATGCACCTTGTTAGTGTCTCGGAAGTATGTGTTAGTTGTTGTTTCCATCGAACAGCATATACCCGATCAGCAGCACATTTACTACGTCAGTTCTATGTCTACCGTTTTCATGTAGGTGTACATTAGATACTTGTACAAACATTATATAGAATAATTGTTTGTGTATTGTAACAGCAAAAAAGCCAGGTTAAAGCACTTAACTCCGATACCAAATACTTACATACACAAGTTTTTAAATAAATTCGATACCGCATTATGACGTCCAATCACCATATATAGATAAAACCAGCCTTCGAATGCATGTTCATTGGTTACAAGAGAAACTTGAGTGAACTATAGCAATATAGCAAGCCCAAAGAAAGAAGGCTTTTTCAATTACAACGAAATATGAATACAAGGACTGTGCATTCGATGGTAATGTAACCTGTCTATAATGGACACTGACGGGACCATATAATGCTGTCCTTTATGCCACAGCAGTTATATATAGGTTTACAGATCTAAAAGACATAAGACAAATTTTAAAGCATCTTTCACGAAAAGCTCGCCCCCCCCCCCCCCCCCCCGCGTATGAAAATATCCGCATCGTAGATACGTAAATCACTTTACGGTCGCTTTCATTCCTCACATAAAAACAAACTGCACGCATTTATTCAACTATTTATTGGTTCGTGCCCACATTTTTTGTCCGCATAACCAGATCCAAGTTTATCGTACGTCTAACTGATCAATCATGAGGACATTTTTGTCTAGGGCTAAAACAATAATAAACAATCTTTAGATGAGGCAGTGGCTGTGTGTTGCACGAGTTGTTCAAATGCTAACTAAATTCATAATGACTGATAGAGTAGATGATATATAGGAGTCTTAGAACTTTATTTACTTTGTGAGTGATTAGCAAAATCTACATTTTGATGAATTCTCGGCCACGATTACTTAATCCTTATAATAGTCAAATCAAAAAATTACATCGACAAATATATTTTAAAAACAAAACGTGATTTCAACTAACACCTAAAGTTTGCATGGGTATCATCACATGGTTACAGAATAAATAGCTCGTACGAAATCACAACAACATATTAACGTGATCACATGTATGTTTAATACGAAACGTCATGCTTTTCTTCTTTAACTGTTGCTAGAAATGCATTCTAATAATTTAGGTTTATACAAGAAAGAAGTGAATAACATCCTTGTACAATTTTGTTAGATCCTTTGCTATATGTCACATGACCGTGACCTTGGATAGTAATGTACAAACTCAGTTTATAAGCGAAACTGTAAAAATATGGGATTTATATCATGAAAAACAGGGAAACATGAACAAAAGAAGTACATTCTAAATTAAGTTACAAATTACATAACTTTTACACAGCAGTAACAGCAATTTCATTTTCTAATATTTTGAGGATTAGAAGACTTAACACAATATGTTCTTGTCTTGTCATCATTCCTTGGCGTCAAAATTAAAATATAAAAATGTCTGTTGAAAATGTATTAAAAGTCAAACAGTCTGCGTAAGAAGTAGAGTTGTCTGGTAAAGTCAACTGGACAGCATTATGACATAGTTTCAGTCATCCTGACTCTCTCGAGACCTTAATAACATTACGTGTGGACTTCACAAAATCACTTGATGGTCTGCCTGAAGAAGATATTGTATATACGCAATAGTCGAAAATAAAAGGAACTAAACCCTGAAGCGTATTGAGAGCTAAATGTGTAAAGTGGGCTCAGATCACAGTTGTTTTTTCTGGTTTAACAGTCGCAATCTAGTTTTAAAATATTCCTTTTCCCTCTCCTTTTCAGTGTTGATGCTTGGCTTAGATTATGCATTTTGGTATTGATTTCAAGAATTTGTTTAAAATATGAGCATTATGGCGTGTTTGTATTATTACAAGCCATATCTAAAGTTTGCACATTGCCGCAGGCTAGAGTTAATCTCTTACGCAAGGTTACCTTGACCAGAGAGAAGACCCGCATCTTGGATCGGCACAGGCGTTAGATCGAGCGACTTCCCACCTATATGTTACAAAGATCAGAGGAACCGCGATGAACAGGGCGAGTTCTAATTCCATTCCCACGTGGACAGGCAGTGAGAAGGACATTGTCTGCTAAGTTTAATTGGATCGAGTCAAAGCAACATCAAATCGGAATTGAAACGGAGAGTGTGATAACAATGTCTATCCGAATTATAATTTCTAATTAGCATGCGAACATTTAGTCTCGCCTAGGAAGATTGCTGAGCAATATAGCGTTACACTGAGAGAGCCACTCGTAATTTGGCGGTATAACTTAGAAATGAGATTATAATGAAAGACAAAGCTTTGTAAAGGTCAGTAGGTTATTTGCTCGATATTTGCGGAATATTACGGCATTGTAATTGTAATTATGTGTAGTATGTATACTTAATTACTAGGATCGTTTACTACGTAGAAATACCTTTGTAGTGTTTAATTTACATGCGTATTTTAGAAATGAGTTTGAGTATTATGCCGAGAATTATGTAGATTGTTAGCTTGTGGTCCGAATAATTTTGTATTTCGCTATTAAGTTACTTCGTAGTAAACTAGTGCATTTATTCGTGTGATATGTTAGATTTTACACATGCTTGACTTGTGAATTTGGAAAATGATTGAAGTGTGTAAGATTAGTTAATATAGATTTACGAATATATCATAGCATGGATATTTGAATATTTGTGTACTTTGTATGAGTTGAGTTGTAAAGAAATGCGTCTAATTGATATGATATTGCTAACATAATGTTATTAGGAATATGTATTAATGGGACGCAATTTATTGATATATATATATAAGAGAAGTAATTGATACCGTGCTTTTATTACGACGTATTTCCATGTGAAAGAATGCGTGACCGAATAATATTAATACCCATGATTTGATGTTAGGCTGGGTTTAGTGTGACATGAGAATGCTAAGGAAAATATTGTACCTTGCTTGTGTTTTCACAGGAAGCTTTGGGGGACATACTTTCCGGTTCAGTGAGTCCTGAGTCTCTAAGAGGGGAGATGGAAGTGAGACTAGCAGAGCAGTCAGAGTCGACAAGTCTAGTCGGCATAGAGCCAAAGAGGAGGAAGAAAAGAAGTCGAGGAGGAGAAAGTGGAAAGAGAGGAGGAGTATAGAGAAATCGAGGAGGAGACGGAATTTGTAGAAAGTCAGGAGGAAGAGGAGAAGGAATTGGAGGAATTGGAGAGAAGAATACACAGATGAGTAGAATACAAGGATAGGTGGAAAGCTATTTCATATAAACTATTAAAAGAACAAGAATTTCACACTCAGATATGGTATTTATAGTAATTAACTTATTTTCCTATATAAATTAAATTCTTGTCCCAATTTCTATATTTTTGTTGAATCTATTTTTGCCAACAAGTACAGGATCTCTACTGAAACATGTGACTCTTTCTCTTAAAGGAGGAAATATCTTTAGATATCAGAACGGGGTCTTTATCCAAAACAGAGGAAGAGTTATCTCTCTTTATAACATCCTGGCATGTAACTTACACTATTTATTATGGATCCAAGTAGTTATTTTATGTGAGTATAGTCTTAATTTAACTAAAAATATTTCTTTATAAACATAATTGCTCTGCGTTTCAATAGAGAATGAAGACTATACAGTACAGCTCACTTAGTCTGTCGACTAAGCCACTTTTAACTGTCAGAATGACACGTGATGAGACACTTATGTCATATGGATGAAATATACTTTCCTCTCGTTGTGTTGGCTTATCGGTAGGAAAAAATTGACTGACTGAATGGGGCATTGCAGCCTAGGCTGATGGCAAAGTCTAATGACTCTTTTGGCTTATTAATTTTTAACTGACTCCAGAAATATTCGAATAATGATTTGGACTACCTTTGTATATCTGATCTTACAACGTACGTGGTTACATAAACAACAAAAACAAATGTCCATGATTGTTTAATTTTACATTTAGTTAATGACTGAGGATTTGATTGTAAATGTATTTGATTAATCGTGCACATAATAGACTGCAAGTACTAGAACTGTCTCAGAAATGTTACTTCATTATAAAATAGCCTGCTTATGGTAATATCTTTCAATATAGCTCTTGTCACTCAACATTCCTGTATTCCTTTATGCTATAACATTTTCTGCAAATTATTAAACTTCATCGTCCCTACACCACATCAAATTTAATTATAGTTGGTGTCACTTATTACCTATTTAGCATACTAATGGTTGGACATACTCTGATAAACATACTTTCGGAAAGCTCATAATATCCATAATACAAGTACGTTGCATCACATTTACTAGTGTCACTATGTAAAGTTTAATTTTTACATGTGACCTTATGTCATCTCAAAACTACCATATGTACCAGGTTTTAAAGCCATTAATATACTTCTCACTGATCGATGAGATTGTAAAATTAATACAAAAATGTACAGTATCACTTTTCAGGTCTGGCCTGGAATTTGGAGCAAGGCAAAAGAGCTCTCATGTCTTGGAATCTCTCCGGCTATCAGATGTGATACCAATGCCTCATTATGACATGTCCAATGCAGCCTGCAGATGTCATCGGGATTAGTTCATATTACTACACTGTTATATAGTATTTCATAGGACGTAATGAGAGAGAGAGAGAGAGAGAGAGAGAGAGAGAGAGAGAAAGCAATAGCTCTATTCAGTAATGTAGATGTTTTCTCAAGCTGTATATTCCTATTTCAGTATCGCCTTTTATTGTTACTGACACGTAAGTCATTTGCATATTTGCTATTTAGCATGGTATTGGTGTCACCACTTCGGGAAATTTAAGTAGGTATTTATGTACACTAACCACTAACTGGGTTCCTGTCACAGTAAATCTGGAATATAGCACTTGTCATTCTTTCCATGGTGTGTATACCAATAGATATTTTACAGTAATACCGCAATCTGCCCTAAATAAAGACAAAAAAAAAAAATCATCGTGAACTATAGCGCCAATTGTCATAAATTACAAAGACCCAGCTACCAGATGTCTTAAATATCATTCTTTGAACAACTTTACTGTCCACAATTCTGTAGTTTTTCAAGTTGTGCATTTATTCAAAAATTTAATTGTTTAAAAACCTTTTCAAAATTAATTTATGAAGAAAAAAATCTACTAAATTTAAAGTTCTCTCTGATTTTCAACTATAAACATATTTTGACAAATTAAAGCAAGAAAGTTTTATTGCATTAAAAATACCTTAAATTTAGTTGTGAGGCTAAAAAGCATTTTTTTCCTAAACCTGCACGTTGATAAACATCAACCCTTCATAATTCTGTGACTTATCACAACTATTATTTGCCACGATAATCCAAATATAGAACTGTGATAAAATGGGCCATAAATAACGTGTCCTATTTTGACTCAGATCACGCTTAATACAGTATTCTCAGTACCCGTCAATGTAGTCCCAAACTATATTGAAAAAAAATCTTTCCTGTCTTTTTTATGGTGATGCTTTGGCTTAGATTCAGGAATTCTTGGTGTTGATGTTTAGTCCTGAGAATATGAGCACTATGGCGCGATTATATGTGTGTCTTTTGTCGGCATGGCAACGGTACAGAATGAGTAATCAGGAAGTGAAATGGAGCTGAATGATAAATCTGTGACCCTGGTCTCATAGTTTTGTTTACAGTTCTTCTTATCAGAAGATGCCATTTAACATGTGACAAAAACTAAATCTTGAGTTCATCTTTGAACATATTTTTGGCAACCTATGATTTATTAGGATTTGGGCACAATCGAAAATACAGTAATAACATATGAATAAAGGGACCGTATAGAGAAAACAATTGTAAACTGAGTTCAAAGTCAGTAGCAAACAACCGTGCAACATCAGTATATATGTTACTTTCACGTAAGTTAATGCATTAAACTTATAAATATTATCCATTTAGTTCATTGGGTCAAATTAGTTATATTGTTTTCTTTCTTTCTTCAAATACTTTTGTCGTTAAATTCGTATTGAACAACAAGCATTGGTACCATTCATCCGTAATAGTGTCTCCTTCCCTGAGCCTCCCGCCTCCACCCCCATTAAAGGATATGTGTGCTTCGATATAATACTGAACTAATTTTATTTATTTGTGTCTTTTCCGAGTCATTCTTATATATAAGATTACATGAAGTCGTTTAACAAAGTTGTGATGAGAAAAGCTATATTGAAAGAAGTTAACGATACACAAATAAATTATTTAAGTATCAAAGAACGAAGATAAAAATTCGAACTAACAATTTAAGATATTAGAAGCACGAATTCATTTCCAGTTCCTTTCGAATCTAGAAGATGAAACAGTACAATGGATGAATTTTCTTCTCGATTTGTCTTAAACATGTTGTTTGTTTCTTCACATGCTGAAATTTAGCCTTTTGAATGAAGTCATTGATGTTTGTTGATGTGAGTATAGTCTAAAATATGAAAAATATAAATAGAGAAGGAAGAAAAACCCCGAT
This sequence comes from Sinohyriopsis cumingii, assembly GCA_028554795.2. Lineage (NCBI taxonomy): Eukaryota > Metazoa > Mollusca > Bivalvia > Unionida > Unionidae > Sinohyriopsis > Sinohyriopsis cumingii. The sequence goes on along the minus strand of CM068825.1, from coordinate 156,849,488 downwards.
TTATGTTTTGCCTATTTCGAATAAAAATCATCTGGAAGGTCATTTATGTTCATTTCATGTTTTATGTACGTGTGTATCTAGGGTATTGATTTTTTCTTTCGCCTATCTTTCTTTTCTAAGTTAATACATTTATTTGTAGCGATTGTCTTTTCTGCCAACTGTCAAGAACTATATTTTCTTTGAAAGTGAAATATCAATTTTATCTGTATGTTTCTCGAAAGAAACTTCAAGGCTCTAACTTGATTGGATCGCTGATATGTCAAGCATATGAAATAGTGTTAAAATTCGTATTGACTTCAAAACAGTGCCAAGTGTAGAGAAGAGTAACGAATTTTGCATCTTTTGTCGGAGTTGACCAAATTTAAATTTTAAATCGTTTTCTCGTCGCGCACACTTTCTAAACATATGTACCTGAATTGTCTTTTCCTGTTTATATACACAACACACATTAAAAAGCATGGCTGTTAATATGTTTGTATAAAACCGTTAGGCATAGCAAAGCTACAGTATATAAAATTGGGATTCACCTATCGCTTATGAATACGCATATAACTGTGGTTTCAACATTAGCCTATTGGTTCTATACCCTCTAGATCATTGACGAATATCCTCTAATCCTCCTGTTAGTGACGAATAGCATAATGCAATAACGAGAGAAAATATTATATAAATGAATTAAATATGTTAGACAATTTCATCGAGATCGCTCCCTCTCTCTCTCTCTGTCTGTCTATCTGTCTGTCTGTCTGTCTGTCTGTCTCTCTCTCTCGTGCCATAGAGGCCACAGATACATAAAACAAATCTGTGGAGTGAGAGGTATAAATATTTTAAGTTGGATGGAGACCTTGAACTTAAACATACACAAAGTAACCTAGAGAAACATAGTCCTTATAATGTTATATATATGTTTTTAGATGACATTGTTTTAGAATGTTACATGATACCGATGACAAAAAAGTTGCATTTGCCTCTCATGGCTAATGGACATTATTATAGATTACTTGGCAATGCACCAACATACTATAATCTATTTGAATCTTTATGTTTTACTTGTTTATTAACATATTTAGAGTTTCAAAACAGACCCTTTATACATATTAAACTGTCCCAAGCACTCAATGATTTTTTTAAATTTATGACATTGTATTGCCAAGAGTCCACTGATGTTCAAGCTGGAAGACTAGACGAATTTATGAATCATGGCATTATGAAATGTTCTACTTGAGTGTTGCGTCCTTTCCCTGACAAGATTTTGTTATATTTATGGTTCGTATGTGATATCAAGTGTGAGTTCAATTGCGATAAGCTTAACGAAGGCATGTCTTTCGTAAAGGCTAGAAATAAAATTCTTTCTCATACCAGCTGAGAAGTGGAGAATATCCTCAATTGTTTTTCTTTTCAAAACTGTCTGGTACATTTATACAGGTGCATCTGTCCTGATACATTAATACACGCGTATCAGTCATAAACTCCACCTAAAGTATTCAGGTCATTAACCACCTGTTGTAAATCGGATTGACTTTACTACGAAGTAAATCCCAGCGCCTGGGACAATGATAGTGTTGTTATCGTTGCTGCGTGTAAAACCACCAATGTTTTGAAAGTCTTGCGTTGAAACTCAGAGATACCATCAGACACATGTTGTCGTAAACGCACCAACTGACGTAATAATGTCGGCCGTTAAGTACACGTCATCAAACTTTTCTCAAGGTAAAAGGAGATACGGTACCACGCCAGATCGTCACGTGTCACATATTTGAACTAGGTCTGCCATTGTTGTTTTATGGTCACCGTCCCTTCAACACATGAGGGGCTGGTCCGCCTCTGAATATAAGCGACGGTCCTGGGACATATGCAGCGACGTCAGCAAGGAAGCCAGGGCAACGTAGATTCATAATGTGCTAGTAGAACGACTACTAGTTCTTACTTTCAAGAGTAATAGTGCAACCCATAATATTAGCCAGCCAAATTTTTTTTTTTTGAGCTTGTAGATGCAGCCTTCACATAATCGGCGCAAATATTGTTGTACATTGGAGACAGTGCGAGTGTCTGTATAGCACGCTCTGCCCACATGAATAACTTCAAACATGGTAATGTTTTCCCATCAAGAATATTATCGGTTGTGTTTATCTAATCGAGATGGACATATAACCATGGGATGCTTCCACGCCGAATCGTCGAATTGCAGTCCAGTCATTACAGGAAGTTTGGGGGCCCCGAGTGGCCGAGTGGTCTAAAGCGCCCTCCGTTACGGATCACTGCCATCTCACCGCTGCCTGCGGCGGTTCAAGTCTCGGATTCAGCCAATGTGGGTATGTGAGAAAGCTTGCCAGTAGCTTCTGGTGGGTCGGTGGTTCTTTTCGAGGTTTTCCCGGGTTCTCCCTCCACCATTAATACTGGCCGCCATGTATAGCCTATCCTGTGCTGAAATATGGCGTTAAACCCCACAACAACAACAACAACAGGAAATTTGGCCTGCAATATCATTTTGATTGTATCTGTGCAATAATACACCAACAGAATCGTAATACTTTCTTCAGGTAGATAATCATTACAATTTATAGTCATGAAAAAAGCTACATAATATAGATACCTACATGTTTCAAGAATTATATATATATATATATATATATATATATATACATACATACATAACGCAAGCACAAGCATGAAAGTGGGTAGTTTATTTATTTATTTGATTGTACAGTCTCGGGTTATGCGATACAACTACATAACTTCGTTCTGCATGAAAGAAGTCAAAATTGTATTTTGGTTTCAACGAGTCTAATTGTACTCTAGCACTGTCACGAACAAAACAAACAAACCGAATGTATACGGTGTCGATGTTTCGTATTGATTCATTTTATTATTCTTTTATTCAACATCTGCAGTCTACTTTCGAGAACAGAGGCCGTGTGAGCAAATATTATATCAAGCAAGGATTCCATGCTGCATGCTGGAATCATACCTCATTAGCATATGCCAATTTGCTACCTCACTAATGAAGAACTCCACTCTGACTTGTACATAAATATATACCTTAAACCAGTTAGCTGTGAATTTGAAAGGAAACATCCTTTTAGAAAATTTAAAAGACCGAGAGAGAGAGAGAGAAAGAGAGAACGTCTAAGAATTATTTTCTAAAAGAAAAATCAGCACCAATTTTGAACATCAGTCTTTACAACAAGTCCTGCTAGCTAAATACAATGAATACTGATCTCCCTTAATTTGTCTATTTACGCAAGCTCGTTAATTTTTGGGTAGACGAGTCGACGATGAAAGCCCATGAACTGCGTCGGTGGTCATAGACAGCAATGACAACATAGATTGATCTGATGATGTTTTCTGCGAGCGACAGTGTTAGCACTGGCACCACAATGACAGCTTTATAAATGTAACTTGTCTATTTAACGCTACAGTTGTACAAGTATTTGCTTCTTCAGTGTGCCAAATTGCTTCATTGTCAGTACCGCGTTGAGTTAGCGTTCCATGTTTAGTTCTGTTTTTATATACTTAGCGGTACGCGAATAACGTTCGCTCATCCCCACTCCTCTTTTTGTATACCCATATAAACGCATATTAAGTTAAAATGAGTTTTTTTTTTTAGGGGCTTTCTACGTTCTATGTATATGCCGGCGCTAAAAAATGGTGCGCTGGCCTCCCTTGCTTCTTAAGAACATAAAATGTTCAATCGGTATTATGATGCTTTAAGTTTCATCTGTATTCAGCGTACGCTATTTTGACTGTGACACTGACTTCAACAATGGAAGGAAAATAATCGATCACTACGCACAAGTGTTAGATAGGTAAATTCCACCCTCGGGATCAGAATTTCTGACCGTTGAGTTGGATTTCCTAGATTACACTGTTGCTTACAAGACATTGTGGTATTCCAGTCTTGTTTGATATGTCCTATTAATATTCGTCTGTGAATACAAACAGCGCCGCCATGATGGTGGTTAAGTGTATGTGGGTGTGTGGATGGGGTGGGGTGGGGAGTGTTGAGAGTGAGCTGCTCTGAACACCCTAAAAATATAAAAAATAATCAACTTTAGCACACAGATAACTTTGCAAGATTTTGTAATAGGCATAAGGACGCGTCCACCTTCTTTTGAATTACCTGAAATAATAAGATTAAACGTTTGACTGGTGAGGGTGGGAATACGTATCGCACCCGGGCTGACAAAATGTTTATTAATATGTCATGATAACTTATACATGTCTCCTTTGTATCCGATGAGATTATTATCCATATATATTGACATGCACACACACACACACACATGCATACATACATACATACATACATACATACATACACACACACACACATATATGACCACTACCTGATGGATAGTTAGACCATCCCGCTGATGTACCAATTTTCATTTAGTCATGGTAATGTCGTAAAGAGAATTTTCACTGTATAACATAAACTGTGTGACACATTTATACCTTTTAACGTTATATATATATATATATATATATATATATATATATATATATATATATATATATATATATATGTATGTATATATATATATATACACACAGACACACACACACACACATTCACATTCATACATACATACATACATACTATATGACTTTATGTATGTGTCTGTACGTGTGCGTGTGTGTACCAAATACATTTGGGCGCCTGTATACAGGAACCACTGGGCTTCGTTAGGTATATGTACCTTGATTATTTATCAACTAGTGACGGTAAACGAGACATTTTACTATCTCTAGAACCTCGAAGGCACAGTGTAAATTACCAGTGACATTTTACTATCTCTAGAACCTCGAAAGCACGTTGTAAATTACCAGTGACATTTTACTATCTCTAGAACCTCGAAGGCACATTGTAAATTACCAGTGACATTTTATTATCTCTAGAACCTCGAAAGCACATTGTAAATTACCAGTGACATTTTACTATCTCTAGAACCTTGAAGGCACTTTGTAAATTACCAGTGACATTTTACTATCTCTAGAACCTCGAAGGCACATTGTAAATTACCAGTGACATTTTACTATCTCTTTAACCTGGAAAGCACATTGTAAATTACCAGTGACATTTTACTATCTCTAGAACCTGGAAAGCACATTGTAAATTACCAGTGACATTTTACTATCCCTAGAACTTGGAAAGCACATTGTAAATTACCAGTGACATTTTACTATCTCTAGAACCTCGAAAGCACATTGTAAATTACCAGTGACATTTTACTATCTCTAGAACCTGGAAAGCACATTGTAAATTACCAGTGACATTTTACTATCTCTAGAACCTGGAAAGCACATTGTAAATTACCAGTGACATTTTACTATCCCTAGAACCTCGAAGGCACATTGTAAATTACCAGTGACATTTTACTATCTCTACAACCTCGAAGGCACATTGTAAATTACCAGTGACATTTTACTATCTCTACAACCTCGAAGGCACATTGTAAATTACCAGTGACACTTTAGCATCTCTAGAACCTGGAAAGCACAATGTAAATTACCAGTGACATTTTACTGTCTCTAGAACCTGGAAAGCGCATTGTAAATTACCAGAGACATTTTACTATCTCTAGAACCTCGAAAGCACATTGTAAATTACCAGTGACATTTTACTAGAACCTCGAGAGCACATTGTAAATTACCAGTGACATTTTACTATCTCTAGAACCTCGAAAGCACATTGTAAATTACCAGTGACATTTTACCATCTCTAGAACCTGGAAAGCACATTGTAAATTACCAGTGACATTTTACTATCTGTAGAACCTCGAAAGTACGTTGTAAATTACCAGGTGATTTAATGTTTTGAGTGTATTTTTAAAACTTTGAATGTGCAATAGAAATTTTTATTCCATATTTAGAAGCGTAGACATATTACTCTCTAGAGAACTTGAAAAGCGTATTAAACATTCACGTGTCGAATTTATGTGTATAGTGTATTTTCAGTGCTTGGAAGGTACAATGTAAATATTTATTAACTTTTAAAAGAGTAATAGAAGGTTGATCTGCTGTCGGGATGGGATCATTATCACACTTATACTTAAAATCCAACATAAGGGATAGGGTATATATTTGCTTTCATACAAACACAAAGTTATCACTGTGTGGGAGTTAAATAGGATAGGTTGTTTTATGACTCTATAGGAATTGATTGGGGTATGTAAAACAAACCTAAATACAGACAAACCCTCACCCTTACTGACCAAAATACCTTACTACTGACTGAGACCATGCCGACCATCCATGTTTGCTTGAGACGGGCTGGTTTTAGTCATAACACCTCCGGAATAGGTTCCACGGCCAGTACACCTCATTTTCCAACGATCCTGGTTCCAGACTGACAGAGAAATGTGAGACTCTTTCACACTCCCATGTCTCCACTGTTGCTAGTATTGATGCTGCTCCTATTGTAGTTTGTCTACTTCTGGCTCGTATTCGTCATCTACGAGATGCTTTTGTCTCCTATGGACATGTCAGTAGTGCATTTAACCACGCTTCACCACTTACCTTCTCTATGCCATCAGGTCTTGTATCCAGCGCAGGGGGTCCATGTCCTTCCCCAAATAAGTAATCAACGTTAATTAGCTCTGACATAGATTTATAGCCTGGCCTAGTCGGCAATGAATGCCGAGTTTGGTGTGAAACTGTGGCACATATAGAGAGAAAAGAGTTTGAAACCAAAGTTGCCAGTTAGCCAGTTCAATGCTCATTTGCCTTGCTCTTCCATTTCTCTGTATACTATTTGAGTTGCTGCTGTTCCTCTTAAAGCTGGTCTTAGTTGGGCTATTTTCCCCATATACAAGATGTGTTAGCTTCCCGTAGACATATTAGAAGTGCTTTAAACTCTTACTATCCCTGGAAACAAGTCTTGAACCCGGTGGAAAGGGTCCACCGCCGTCCCCAAATTAATCATTACCATATATAAGCCCTTCACCATATATAAACCCTGAGTCAAATTTATAGTTGTTGCCTGGTTGACAATGATTGCCGAGGTTGGTTGAACATGTGCCCATCGAAGAAAGAAAAAGGATTGCAACTGTGCTGAGGACGTTGCCAACTATAGCGGATAGTATTTGTTTTGTTTTTTTTTATCACATATTGTATGTTCACAAACTAAACCTGTTGACATGTTGGAAAACGGATATATATAGATAAGGCATGTAGTGTGTGGAAACGAAAAAAAAAGTTTTGAGTGAAGTTCTGATGTTATGATTTTACTAGAAAGAGTCTCAGGACAGAATGGAAAAAAAACAGGTAAGGGATACTTGCATTAACGTGTGAAGAAGATTATGGGCGATGTGATTTCTATCTCCAGGTAAATTGTGGAAACGCTAGAGATCTTGAAGGAGAAGTAAAGAGTGAATCTACTTCACATGCACAAATATATACGTATTGATTTAAAATAATTTTTTAGTCTTCAAGGTAGTCAATAGAATGAATGATTTCTTCATCATTTACAACGGTTTGCTCTACAGTTGTTTTGAAATCAAATACAATTATATAAATTTAGTTTATAATATATTAGTAGTAAATGGGGTGAGATTAGCGACGATGGGAATTAGCATTACAGAGACCCCTGGGTCAGATTAGTGACAATGGAAATTTAACATGGCGAAAAATCGTGGGTCAGATTAGCGACAAGGGAAATTAACATGGGAATAAATCGTGGGTCACTCTAGCGACAAGGGGAATTTAACATGGAACTATAGTGTGGGTCTGTCTAGCGACAAGGGGAAATTAACATGGGGAATAGAGTTCGTGCTATTGGGATTTTTTTTTTAAAATTTAAATTTAAATTTAAATTTAAAAAAGGGGTAGGCAATGGAAAGGCTATCTCTTTTCGAGAAATATGGCTGGCCCTGAAAAGGGCCTTTGGGTTTATGTTAATGTATTCATTAACATAAATGGTACCGCATTGGTCTTCTTCTTGTCCTTAGGCTACGTCTCACTGTTGGTCCGTAAATCAGCACTCTTTTCAGGCATCCTTGTCTTTCAACGTAGATCCTACGTATCCACAGGCTGGTGTTTGTCCTGTGGACAATGGTCCACTTGGATCGGACATACATGAGCATGTCCGTCCTAAACATCATGGAAGACACAAGCGTAGAAGATTGCACATCGGTCCACATCTTGAAGCGACGAGAACAAGTGAATCAATGCAGTGAACTGCGCTTATTTATAGGTACAGGAAGGATTGAAACGGATTGAATTCATTCACCAATCCGAACACGCGTTACAAAATTCAGTCAGCTCGCATCCAATCCGAAGAGAGCAGTCTGTGACGTCACGTGGTCTATATAGATTCGTTAGCGCTTGTGTGCAGTCAATCTATGCGACAGTGATTCAACATGACGGAAACTCAGAAAACGATCCATTGGGGTGCACCAGCAGGGGAGACTGCCCAAGGGAACCCGGACTTACTTTCAGAAGAGGTACATTGGGATTTTGTGGATTTTCTTGCCTCGCAAGAATTTGTTCCGGAACCTTCGTTACCTTCTTCATTACCGCAAGTGGAGAATTTTAGACAGAGACAGAAAGAAGAACTGGAGAAATTTATGCAACGACAAAAGGAAGCGGAACAAGCTTTTCTCCTACAGCAACAGCAACAGCAACAAGAAGAGGTAAGAAAAAAACAACAGCAACAACAGCAAGAAGAAGTAGCAGCAAAGAAACAAGAGGGTGAAAATCAAACGGCTACGGTACTGTTGGACATTTTAGCGGAGTTAAGAAGTCTGAAACAAATGTATCAGACTTCTTTATCACGACCGAAGAGAATACGACCTTCCCGAGCTAAACCCGCCAACCCTGTGACTAAGCCTGTCGTACCACCCTTAGTGATTTCAACCCAATCATCAGAAGTAGGCCTTGGCCGTGGCAAAGGCTTAAGGCAGTTAAAGTTGATTGGTTAAACTCACTCCTACACCATAAAGAAAAAAGGCCCTTTTCAGGGCCACCCACATTTCTCGAAAAGAAATACAATTTCAATTTGCCAATAACTCAAAAATAAACCCCACCCATTTTACCCTTATAGTACGTGTCTGTGTATGAGTGCTTGAGTGTAGCTTCTTATTTTAAAATCAAAACTCAAAGACACTTACCTTATATCATTCATGTATTCTTTTATCCATTTTTTACAATCCAATTCACAATTCACCACAGAACACTTTAAAAAGTTCTTACACTTCTTCTTTCTCCTTATTTAGTCTCTCTGTTTTTTCAATTTCTTCACCGTTTTTTCCTCATTTTCTTCCCTTCTTCTTTTCTTCTCCTGTTTCTTTGTTTCTTTTAAATAGAATTGTCTTCTTTCTTCCTCTTCTTCCTCTGAAGAAGCCCTCTCTTCTTTCGAAGAATCCCTCTCTTCTTCTGAAGAATCCCTCTTTTCTTCTGACTCCTCTTGTTTCTTTTTTGGGCAATCTGGAGACCAATGTCCTTTTTCTTTACAATAATAACAGGTATCTTGACTTTTGTCTTTTTTAGCCCCTGTTTTTTTTTTTTTGACGGTCTGGACACTCTGAAGACCAATGCCCTTTCTTCTGACAGATATAGCAAGTATCTTGACTTTTATCTCGAAAGGAAGGAGAGTAGTCCGTCGGCTGGTCTGAAGAGAATTTTCTAATGACCCCTCGCAAAGCTCTGACGAAACGTTCCATCTGGGTAGTCTCTTCCATCGTTGTGCTCAGCTTGAGAGTGAAATGAATAGTGAAAGGACAAGACACACACCCTTTTATATACGCTGGCCTGCCATGACTATAAATTAGTCTATGGTGTTTAAACTTGAGTCATTTGACGATTTTCACTCAAGATGAAACGATCCTTATCATTCGAGAAGAAAGAAGAAGAAAGTAAGAGGCAGAAACGTGATCTATCGCCTCGTACCAGGGCTGAAATCTTGGCACAAATTCATGCCAGTGATTTTGAAGAGGACATGAGTGAACCAGAATCCGAACCCTCTAAACCAAGTTCACCACCCTTAGTCAACCCTGAAAAGTACTATTCCATTCGAGAGACGGAAAAGCGCTCCTCTAGAAAATTTAGAACCACGGCTTACACCTACACGGTGAAGTTTAAAGATTCCAAGGCCGACGTACCCTTGGAGAAAGCAGAAGGGTTTATCACCGAGATGTGGGATTCTTTGCTCACCGCACTCAAGCGACAATGTCAAGCCAAAGAAGACGATCGCTTGACACTATCCATAGATCACGACGGTTTGAAATCCCCTGTTTGGATCGAGTTTAGCAGACCCGCAGAACTGACCCCTTCCAAAGTCATGGACAAGATACAACAGGTGCAACAATCTAATGACCAGTTTGACATCACCGATGGTAAAGCCACACTGAAAATGGCCCACGTCTCTCCTCCTCAAGGAACTGGATGCAAAAAGATGTTATTGGTGGACGACCTTCGCAACACCAAAAAGAGTCTCGTCCGAATTAACAACCCTCAAGACCAGATGAGTTTAGCCCGTGCCATCGTGGTGGGACGAACCAATGCCAACAAGAACGACACGGTAGAATGGAGAAGAACCTGGAAAACTATTCAACGATGCGATCGAGCCAAACAACGAAACGAAGCAGAACTCCTGTTACAACAAGCCGGACTGTCCAAAGACACACCCTGTGGCATTCCTGAGATGCAAAAATTGCAAGATGCCCTAGCTCCACGCTACACCTTGAAAGTGCACCCTCAAGAAATGCGTGGAACTCTGTTGTTTCGAGGCCAAGATTTTAAGGACGGAAAATACATTCATGTCTATCATCACGATGACCATTTCGATACCATTACCAGTATCACTGGATTCCTGGGATACAGTTATTATTGTGAGAAATGTGACTATGGTTATAACAATCGAGAGCAACACAAGCATTGTGGAATGAAATGCCCAGGATGTTTGGCCTCTCCACCCTGTCTGAGCGAAGGACCAGTGCCTTGTTCGACTTGTTTGCGCACGTTTGTCAGTCCTACCTGTTACCAACAACATCTGAAGACGCAAGGTTCACAGCAGAAATGTGTTTGTCAACTCTTGAGATTGTGCCCTACGTGTAGACAAGGCATACGTACCAATAGTACCAAGGCATACGTATGTTCAGGAAAAAAAAAATGTCACATTTGTCACCGCATCGTGGACTTGGAACACCAATGCTACGTGCAAAAATACCAACCCCCACCAGAGAAAGAGGACGGTCACAAGAAGAAAGGCAATTTCATCTTTTTCGATTTCGAATGTATGCAAGAGACCGGCATTCACATTCCTAATTTCTGCGTGGCTCATCGAGCGTGCGAGAAGTGCATTCAAGAACCTATCTTCAGTCATTGACCTCACTGCAGCAAGATTCCCGGAGGGCGTGAAAAAATCTTTCGGGAACCAAACACGTTAGCCGATTTTGCCCAATGGCTCTTAGACCCCATCGACAAGACGTGGAGCCAAGAGGACATCGAACGTTACGGAGATTGTCATCGTCATGCCACGGTGATGGCTCACAATTTCTCCGGATACGATGGACAGTTTCTTTTGAGGTACTATGCGGAACAAGGCACCGAGCGTCCTAAAGTCACTTTGAACGGAGCCAAAATCATTTTCATGCAAGTGGGACAAGTACAGTTTAAAGATTCGATGAGTTACTTGGCCATGCCTTTGAGTCGAATGCCTAAAACGTTTGGAATGACAGAAATGGCTAAAGGGTACTTTCCACACTTTTTCAATACGGAAGCCAATCAACATGCCGTTCTACCCCATTTGCCTGAGGCTCACTATTACGACCCCGACAACATGCGTACCGAACAACGAGAAGCTTTCTACGCTTGGTACCAGGCTCATGCCTCCGACCCTTTCGACTTTCAGGAAGAAATGCTAAAGTATTGTCGTTCCGACGTGGACATTTTACGACGTTGCTGTGGAAAATTTCGAGAACTGTTCATGGAACACGGAGGGGTCGATCCTTTGAAAGAAGCTTGCACCATTGCCAAAGCGTGTTCCTTAGTGTACCGCCAACGATTCATGCCTGAAAACACCGTGGCTGTCATCAGTCCTCAAACGACCCACTATGTCAAGCGTCAATACTCGGTCAAAGCCCTACGTTGGTTACATTACTTGTGCGACAAGGAAGACAAATGGATTCAGCATGCCCGCAACGGAGGAGGCGAAAAGACCATCGGAACGTATTCGGTAGATGGCTGGGACTTAGAAAACCCCAAGATCGTGTACGAGTTTAACGGTTGCTTATTTCACGGATGTCCCGTCTGTTACCCTGACCGTGACACTAAAATCAGTTTTTGCAACGAACCATGGAAGACTTGTACCAGGACACTTGTCAGCGACGCCTAAAGTTAGAACAGCAAGGATACCAAGTGGTGGAAATGTGGGAACACGAGTACAATCACCGTTTGAAAACCGATCCCGAGTTTAAACGCCTCGTGGAAAGTTACCAGTTCATGGACCCGCTGAACCCGAGGGATAGTTTGTACGGAGGAAGGACCAATGCCACCTGTTTGCTGTACCAAGCCGACGAAGAGAAAGGAGAAGAAATCAAATACTTGGACGTGTGTTCGCTGTATCCCTACGTGTGCAAATATTGTCGCTTTCCTGTAGGGCACCCGCAATTGTTGACGGAACACATTGACCTGAAAAACATTCGACAATACGAAGGCTTGATCAAGTGTAAAGTTTTGCCTCCCACGAACCTATACCATCCCGTCTTACCTCACCATTGTCAAGGCAAACTGATGTTTCCCTTGTGCCGTACTTGTGCCGAAACGTGCAACCAGGACCAGCCTTGCCATCACAGCCAGGAAGAACGTGCCTTGACGGGAACCTGGGTCAGCGTGGAATTGTTCAAAGCTCTGGACATGGGATACCAACTGTTAGAAGTGTACGAAATTTGCCACTTTCCCAAGACACAACAGTACCACAAGGGTGACCCTACTCAGAAAGGCATTTTCGCCGACTACGTGGATGCCTTTTTGAAACTGAAACAAGAAGCCAGCGGCTATCCTTCCTGGTGTCACACTCCCGAAGACCAAATACAATTCAAAGAGAAATACTACGCACAAGAAGGCATCTCTTTAGACCACATCGAAAAAAACGAAGGCAGGCGATCGTTTGCCAAAGTGATGTTAAATTGCTTGTGGGGTAAAATGGCACAACGACCGTGTTTACCCAAGACGGAATATTTGACAGAACCTTCACGCTACTTCCAGATGATTCACGACAAAACCAAATACATGAAACACGTGGACGTCGTTCGAGAGAATTTGATCTTGGTCAATTACGAAGAAGTATCTGGACTTTGTACAAGACGACCCTTTTGGAAATGTCATCATTGCGGCTTACGTGACAGCTCATGCTCGCTTAAAATTGTACGAAGCTTTAGAACTGTTAGAAGAACGCGTCCTGTACTTTGACACGGACAGTTGCATTTACATCCATCACCCGATTCAACAGCACCCTGACATCGAAGGAGACCGTTTAGGAGCCTGGACAGACGAGCATCCCGACGACAAGATTCTAAGTTTCGTCAGTGGTGGTCCCAAAAATTACGGCTACGAATACCGTGACAAACAAGGAGAAGTGCACACGACGTGCAAAGTGAAAGGACTGACTCTGAATCATCGTACCAGTCGAGTGGTCAACTTTGGGGTATTGAAAGAAGCCTTGCAATCGGGAGAGGATGGAAACTTTAAAGTGACCACCTATCAACCGAACAAGATTGTACGTTTACCCACTCACCACATCGTCAGTCGACCCTTGGAAAAAGTCTATCAAATTGTATACCAGAAGCGAGTGCGACTTCCCAATCACTTCACCTTACCGTACGGTCACGTCGGTATTGGTCTGTATATGAAAAGGAACCCTAGGCAAGATCGATAGTTCATTGTTCATTGAAGTAACTTACCATGTCGTTGACGAAGAAGAAACCAGATTGGTTAGGAGTCAAATGTTGGACATCACCGAGACCAGGGTTTTGAGGCTTGGACACAAGAGGTGGCCCAGTATGCACGAGAGTTATTCAAGGAAAAAAGTTACTTTTCAACCTGTGTTAGTGACGGTGCCAGAAGAACCCGTCACCCAGGACACGACTGTCGTGGACAGGCCTGAAAGACCCTTTCGGGAGGACACTTGTGTGACCTTACCCCCTACTATAGAACTGGTTACAACTTTACCCAGAACATGTGGTTGTTGTACAGACACTTGTTTTTATTCCACGTTCATGGTTATCATGTGCCTTTTATTCTTGTACTTAAGCCTTTGGCTTTTATGCATTTTTGTCTTTCGTATTTATGTTTGAAACATTCAATAAACGTGTTCTGAAAAAGTATATAAACTCTTGTCTTGTTTGTTTTTCGTGTCACAAGTGACATTTCTCACACCATGGCTACCTCTGCTGTCTCTGCTCCCTCTTCCTCTACTGTCAAAGTCATCGACGAACACTTAGATCGTGCCAGTTGGGAGGCTTTGTATCTTCGCCATCCCTTTAACATGCTCATTGCTGGACCTAGCGGTTCAGGCAAAACCGAATTCGTCAAACGTTTGATCGAACATAAACATCATTTGATCGATCGACCCCCTCAACGAATCGTGTGGTGTTACAAAGAGTGGCAATCGGCGTACAGCCTCTTGCGAGAAAGTCAAGGCGATTCCATCGTGTTTGTGGAAGGCATTCCTAAAGAAGACGACGGCATCGTCTCTGACTCCCGTCTAACCCATTTGGTCATTTTCGACGACATGTTAGGAGAAGACGAAGAAGAAATTAAACTGTGGTTCACGCGCAAAGGGCATCACCGTAATGCCAGTGTCGTTTACATCACCCAAAATTTGTTTCAACAAAGTAAACCCCATCGCACCATCAGTCTCAATGCGCATTACGTGGTCTTGTTTAAAAGCCCTCGAGATAAATCGCAAGTGCAAGTCTTAGCCAAACAGTTAGGAACGCCTTGGCTGACTCAGGCGTACGACGATGCCACTCAAACACCACACGCCTATTTACTCGTCGATTTGAAACCTACGACTCCCGAGGATTTGCGATTTCGTACCCACTTGTTTCACCACTGGTGCCAAGACGGAGGGCCTGTCCTGTACACGTCTCCGTCCTCGACTTCATTTCACTCCCCATAAAAAAATCTATTAAAACCTCAGACCCTTTTTCGTCTGTCTCACACAGTGCGAACATGACGTCCCTTCAGTCGCATCTTCCCGTCAAATTGATTCGTGCCTTGTATGGCATCAGTCGAGAAAAAAATCCACAAACACGAGCTCGTGTCTTAGAAGCTAGTCTCAAAGAAGTCTTACGATGGTTCACGGTGACGGCACGTCAATTACTCCAAGGAATCATTCAGATTCCTCATCAAACCAAACGCTTTTTCGATCGAAACAAAGTCGCTTTGGTCCAACTGGCCGATCCCCGCATCGACACTCAAACCAAAAAACAAATTATTTTGAAACCTGGAGGGAGCGGTACTCTAGGAGGGGTCATCATTCGCTCACTCTTAAGATGGGATCCTAATGCCCCCAAAGTTATACCCAAGACAAAAGTCCAACGAAGCCCCAAGAAGAAAAAGGCCAGGTCCCCAAGGAGAACTTCTCCAGTGGCAGGACCCTCCTCTGACCAGACACCACCACCACCCCGGAAAAAGAAAAGAAGCCCCCAGAAAAAGAAAAGTCCACAGAAAACTAGTCGCAAGAGAGGCACTTCGGCCAGGACGCAACCTTACACTCGCAAACCACGACCTGCCACGGCAGTGACTGCGTCTCCGGCAGCTTCACGTTTGTCCACTTCTCCGTTGATGACACCCAGAACTGAAGAGTACTTGGAGACGTTGATCACACCAAGAACTTCTCCGTTGATGACCCCCAAAAGAACTTCCCCAGTGGCAGGACCTTCCAATTTAGTGGCAGTGGCTGCTGCTCACAAAGTACCTTCTCCCAAAATCAAAGTTCAAGAAAGATCGGGCATGTTACAAAGTTTACTGGATTTGTCCAAGCAAGAACTGGTTCGATTTAGTCCGTTACGTACCCCTGCACGACGTGTCATGCCTGTCCTCAAACTAATACGACGTAAAGACAATCAGTGGCGACGCGTTCCAGTATAAAAAAGGCCTGTGACCAAGTCGGGTATCAGTGTTTTTTGGTGCTCCTGAAGACTCAAAGATGTCACCCTCCAGAAAACCCCAAGGAAAGAAAAGGAAAGGACTGCCACCACGTTTAGCCAAACATGGGGACATGTTATCTGTCCTGTCCAAAGCTTCTCCACCCCTACGAAAAAAACTCATTCAAACAGCCTCCAAAGAGGTCATCGATACCGTGTGCGAATGTTGTTTCAACGTTTTGAAAGGCACGATCCCTTTGTCCAAACACCAGAAACAATGCTTAGGCAAACATCGTCACGTTCTTCGCCAAATGGTTCAAAAGAAAATTCCCATTCGTCAAAAAAAGAAGATGTTAGTGCAACGTGGAGGCATTTTACCTCTCTTGTTAGGCCCCATACTGAAAGGAGTCTTGGGAACCATGTTGGGAGGACTGGTGGGAGCAAGATAAAAAGGCCTCGGAAGTCCCAAGATCTCAGAATCGACCCCTGACAACCCCATGGAAGGACGAAAACTAGCTTTAGTGCCTTACAAACGATGGATGGAATACCATCGGTGGCAAGAACAACACACCCCGCAATTACCTCCCAATCCCCATTTGAGCGAGATGTCCCAGTTACAACACGAATTGCAGTCCTTGATGGATCGCCAAGATTTGTCCGAAACAGAAAAATCGCAAAAGTACGGTCAACTCTTGCAACGACTGCAACTCTTTCACCAGAAAGCTTTAGACGAAACAGCTCTACCCACTCTGAAAGATTTTAAGACCTTGATGAAAAGTCCAGCACCATCACCAGTACCAGTACCAGTACCACCAGTACCCGTGACCAAGACAGAAAAAGGAGAAGAAGAGGAAGGGTTTCAAACTCCACCAGAAAAAGTACGCAAGTTAACAACACCACCTACCTCCAGAATTGGATGGATTAAAAAGATGATGGCCACCCCTTCTTCCTCACAAGAGAAAAAGAAAGTGAAGACAGAAGTGAAGACAGAAGTGAAACAAGAACCGATATCCCCCGCTCAGACATCCTTCTCCTCTTCGACACCTATTGCTGGCCGCACACGCAAAGCATTGCAATCCAAGAAAATACCCCAAGAGAAAAAGAGTAGCATCCTCCAAGAATGGGTGTCTTATTAACACACCAATCAACACAAAAAAATGGAAAAAGTCTTAGCCAGCATTTACTACGATCCCTCACATCCTGCAGGTTACGCAGGAGTTCAAAAATTGTATCGTGCTGCCAAAACGCGACTGAAAAGTCTCCGTTTACCTCAAGTGCAACGATGGTTACAAGAACAAGCTACCTACACTTTACACAAACCCATTCGACTCAAGTTTGCCAGAAGTCGCACCCGAGTGGAAGGCATCGATCATCAATGGCAAGCCGATTTAGCCGATGTCTCTCATTTGGCCAGCTACAATCGTGGCTACAAATATTTGTTTTGTGTCAACGACGTCTTTTCCAAATTTGCCTGGGTCGTGCCCTTGACTTCCAAATCGAGCAGCGAGTTAGTGCGAGCCCTGCAACGGGTGTTGAAACAAAGCGGTCGTCACCCTCTTCGATGGCAAACGGACAAAGGCACCGAATTTCTGAACCAAGCTTTCCAAAAAGAATTAAAGAAACGTGACATTCATTTTTTTACCACCGAGAATCCCGAAACCAAAGCCAGCATCGTGGAACGTTTTCAACGCACTTTGAAAGAACGCATGTGGAAATATTTTACGCATCACCACACTCTGAAGTACATCGACATCTTACCGCACCTGGTGCAAGCGTACAACCAATCTTACCATCGAAGCATCGGACGTGCCCCGCAAGACGTGACTCCCGACAACGAAGTGTTGGTGTTTGAGCACCTGTTTGGTACGTCCCCGACGAGGGCTGTCCCCAAGAAAAGTGGAGAGTTGGCCGTAGGAGATTGGGTGCGCATTGGCAAAACCAAACGCACTTTCGACAAAGGTTACTTACCTAACTGGACGACCGAATTGTTTCGCGTCACTGGACGAGTGCATGGCCGTCATCCTGCCGTCTATAAATTAGAAGACATGAACGGAGAAGTGCTCAAAGGAACGTTTTATTTGCCCGAGTTACAACGTGTCAGCAAAAAAGAAGACGACGTGTACGACATCGAAAGCATTCTCGAACGCAGAACCCGTAAAGTGGGCAAACGACGTGTCAAAGAAGTCAAAGTACGTTGGAAAGGATATCCACCCAGTTTCGATTCTTGGATCGACGCTTCGCAAGTCATCGACTATAAAAAGAAGTGACCATCATGCCCTTTCACACAGCAGACGCAGCTACGTCGACCACTCCTCCTTCACCTAGTTCTTCTGTGCAAGATTTACAAAAACAACCCTTGTGGGTGTGGTGTGGAGAACGTGTGCCTAAAACGCAAATCGTCTTTTTCTGCCAAATCTTCGTGGTGTATTGTGTCATCGGGGCAGCCATCGCCAATTTGAGTTTGCAACAAGGAGACAAACAATTGTGGACCATTTTATTGAGCAGTTGCATCGGTTACCTGCTTCCTAATCCCTCCCTGAAATTCACCTCGAACGGGAACCCCGGGAACCTTGTGTCCAGTGCCAGTGCCAGTCACCACTTCAATCACAACCAGAACCCCATTTTAGACGGAGACACTCCTCTGACGTCCAGTAACCCCTCGGACAGCCACAGAACTCTGGAATTATGTGTCACCAAAACCAATTTTACTTAACCTTACCCAGTGACAGTTCCATGGAGGTGTTTCCCAAGAACACGTTGTGCTGTTACACGGCCAAATTACCTCAAGCCATCTAGTTAGATCACGAAGCCCATTGGGAAGTGGCTTTAGTAGAAATGATTCACCCGACCCAAGTCCTCAATGTCCTTCCCAATCAAAATTTTTTTGATGTGGAAGTTCATGACGAGCAAATGCAACAGTGGATGGATAGCAATGTCAAATATGACAAGAAAACCCGTACACAAAAGTACACCACCTATCACTTGTTCATTCCCCCAGGCTATTATTTTAGTGGTCAACATTTGGTTAGCACCATAACCTCCAGGTTTAATACCGTGTTTCTGAAAGCTTTGGAGCATGTCAACAAAAATGTCACCATGGAGTACCACAAAGCAGCTCGTCGCTTCTTGATGAAATTTGAACGAAGTAAAATCCTGTCCATTTTATTTTGTCCTGAATTGTTTGACATGTTGGGCGGTGACATGGACATGAGAAAGGCCATGATCAAGAAAACCGAATTACCCATCGTTTACGACAACGAGTCTTTTAGCAAGTTATTTCGTGCCCCGGTAGAACTGAACCAAGGACTGAATTTGATGTTTGTGTATTCCGATGTGGTGGAGTACAACGTGGTGGGACACACCTCCGTACCGTTACTGCGTGTCATTCCTTTCAAAGTGGATTCTGCCACGAACGCTGACGAGGAAGGTGGAAACACTTACCACGTCCACCGCGAATTTGTACATCCTCACTATTTGCCGGTCAGCAAGTCGTATTTGGACACGGTCAACATTGCTATAAAAGGAGATTTGGGACAAAATATTCCATTCACCAAAGGAAAAGTCACGGTGAAACTCCATTTTCGAAAACGGTTCTCTCACGACTCGTAAGTAAGTCATGTATCCAGTGTACCGAGGGGTTGCTCGACAGCGAGGACACGGCTTAGGAGATATGTTAAAATCGGCCTTTCGTTCGGTGGCCCCGGTGTTGAAACCGATGGTGACACGCGGATTGCACGCCTTGAAAGATGCGGCACTGACACAAGGCAAAGAATTTCTCCAAAATGTCATCATCGACAAACAAAACCCTAAAGAAGCCTTCATGAGGGCAGGCAAAAATGTCTTGCTGCAAACGGGCAAAGACATTTTAGGCCAACGAGAAACACCTATAAATGCCCTGCACGCTACCGAATCAGGCATTCAGCAAGGACAAGGCAGAAAGAGACGACGAAGAAAACACCCTTTCACCAGACTTCAAGCGAGAAAGGCCAAGAAAAGAAGAACCGTTCGAGACTTAGACGTTTTCGATTATTGAGAAAAGAGACAAAAAAAATGATGCACCGAGAGTCTTGCGCTTGTTCCAAGACGGAACTGGATCTGTTTGCCATGCCCCCCACGATGATGACGATGCAAGAATCCCAGTGGGTGGAATTTCACCCCGTCTCCTCACTGACCGATTCCGCTCCCATCGAGTTTGAAATCAAAGGACAGCCCGAAGATTACATCGATCTGAATAGCAGTTACTTGTACCTGAAAGTCAAAATTCTAGATAAGACTGGAGGTGCTATAGACGATGAAGCAGTAGCTCCCGTCAACAATTTCATGCATTCCTTGTTCAGTGGAGTGGACTTGTACTTGAATAACAAACTGGTCAGTAGCAGCATGGATACTTACCCTTATCGTGCCTACCTGGAAAATCTCTTGACGTACGGAATAGATGCCAAGAACACTCATCTCAATGCCTGTGTGGTATGGGAAGCTGACGAACCTACCAAGTTTGAAATATTGGAAACTGATGAAAAGAAAGACAACAATGATGGATTTGTAGAACGAAGAAAGAGAATCACGGGAGCCGACACAAGTTTAGAACTGATGGATCGTTTGCATTTGGACATGTGGTTGCAAGAAAAGTATTTGCTGAACGGGGTGGATGTCCGCCTGAGACTGAATCGTAGCAGTGCCGCTTTCCATTTGATGGCTGATAGTGACGGTTACAAAACCAAAATCCTAGAAGCCAGACTCTACGTACGCCGTGTGGAAGTGTTACCTAAAGTGGGAAACGACATCAGTCAGACGTTGAGCAGAACGACCGCCAAGTATCCCATACGGCGCGTGGAAGTGAAAACCTTCACCATTCCCAAGGGACAGCGATCCATGATCGAAGATTATCTGTTCCAAGGACAGTTACCCAAACGTTTGATCGTTGGTATCGTCGAGAATACAGCCTTCAACGGAGCTGCCGAAAAAAATCCTTTCTACTTTCAACACTTTGGTGTGTCCAAAATCGAAGTCAGTCGCGATGGCAAGACCTTGTGTACCCGACCTTTCGAACCTGACTTTACCAAGAAGAATTACTTGAGATCGTACTTGTCCCTGTACGAAGCCACCGGACAGTTAGGAACCAATACCAGTCACGGTATTACGTACGAGGATTATGCAGGAGGCTACGCTTTGTGGGCTTTCGATTTCACTCCAGACCAAGGCAGCGACGAGGGACATTTCCACCCTATAAAATCCGGCCAGATTCGTGTGGAAATTCAGTTTAAAGACCGAGACCCTGATGAAACGGTGAACGTCATCCTGTATGCAGAATTCGATAATACCATAGAAATCAACAGTTTGAGAGAAGTCATCCTAGATTACTAGAAACCATGGAAGACTGTTATCCCTCTTTACCTAGTGGAGAAACTTTTAGTGTTGCATTGTTGTTAAAAAATGTTAGAGTTGTTGTTGTTTAGTGTTAAGTGATTTTTGAATAAAAAATGTTGTGTTTTGAAAAAATTGTTTGATGTTATATTGTTGGATTATTGTTAAAAATGTTAGAGTTGTTGTTTAGTGTTAAGTGATTTTTGAATAAAAAATGTTGTGTTTTGAAAAAAAATGCCTTTGTCTTTTGTTTAGCTATAAGAATGTTGGATTGATGCTCTTTCATTTCTTACTATCCCTCTCATGACACTCACTGAACGTTGCGACTCAAAAACCGTGTGGGGGATGTTTTCCTTCACGTCCGCGCTTTGACTTTTAGAACCGGGGCAGTTTCCAGTCTAACCATCCATTGTCGACTCATCCTCCTAAGAAGATGTGCTCCAAACTAGCTAAACTCAACGAAGCCTACGTGAATTTGCATAGGGTCAGACACAGTCTGATACCGAAGCCAGAAGAAATAGAGAATGTGAGAATGTTAAAAATCACTGAAGACCTGATAGAAGAGCTCTTCAGAGAAGAAATGAACAGGGAAAAAGAAGAATGGACAGAGAAGTACAGACTTCAGAGACAGCAGCAACAACAACAACAAGAGCAGCAGCAGCAACCTGAAGCTGACAGAGGCTTTGTCGATTGTCGTATCGACACCAAAGAGTTCTTCTTCTCTTTCCGAAGAAGCAGACCTATCGCCAGAAAGTCTATCCTCAGAGGACATCGCATTCTTAGAAACTAAAAAGAATGCCATAGCAAACAAAAAAAACAGCCCTTTTCAGGGCTACCCAATACTCTAGAAAAGAAATAACAATCGATTTGCCAATGTGTGTAGGTAGAGTAGTGTGAAAATAAACACTAACTCTTTTTTAAAAAAATGTGAGGGTATGTGTTTGTGTGTTTGTGTTTGTAAGTGGTTAAGTAAGTTGGTATGGATAGTAGATTAAAATGATGTCTTTTTTTTTTGGTGTTTGAGGTGTAAATTTGGGGTTAGATTGGATTGCTTTGCGTATGTGGATAGTCTATTGAAGTGATTTATAAAAAATTTTAAAATAGTGATGGGTAGCATAAAAAGTGAGTGAGTGTTTCTTTTAGGTCCGCGCGTTGTTTTATGGTCATGATGTAGGTAAGATCAATTTTATGTTTTTAGGGGATGTTTTCGTTCACGTCCGCGCTTTCACTATAAATTGAAACTCGTTCGGCAGTCCAGCTACCCTTGTTGATTGATCAACACCAAAAATGAACACGAGACTGGAGAAACTGTTGGAACTTCATGTGCATCTGGAATATGCCAGGCGCATATTAAATGAACTGGCCGCGGAAGCCATTGTGGAGGAGGGAAGGATAAGAGAGGAGGAGGAAAGAAGAAACAAAGAAGAGGAGGAGAGAAGATATAAAGAAGAGGAAAGAAGATACAAAGAGGAGGAGAGAAGATGCAAAGAAGAGGAGGAGGAGGAAAAGGAGAGAAGAAGAAGAAATTTCAGAATCCCAGAGAGCGAAAATTGGGATTCTGAAGCGACATATCCTGCCTCTGCTCTCTCCCCTCAAAAGGTAAAAAGTAATTGGGGGATAAGATGTGTATGCGGCGCCAGGCCTGGAAGGTGCCACCATTAACCAGGTGTCCATGAAGTTCCAAACAAAACAAAACAGCCCTTTTCAGGGCTATCCAATACTCTAGAAAAGAAATAACGATCGATTTGCCAATGTGTGTAGGTAGAGTAGTGTGATTATAAACACTAACTCTTTTTTAAGATAGTGTGAGGGTATGTGTTTGTGTGTTGGTGCTTGTAAGAGCTCAGGTATGTTTGTGGGAATAGTAGATTATGGGTTTCTTTATTGTTTCTTAGCGTAGGTGAAGAGTATAGTTAGGGTTCTGTAAGCGCTCACGTACGATTGTGTGGATAGTAGATTATGGATTAGTTTATTGTTCTTAGCGTATGTGTTTGTGTGTTTGTGTTTGTGTGTTTGTGTTTGTGTTTGTACCCGCTCACGTACGATTGTGTGAATAGTAGATTATGGATTTGTTTATTGTTCTTAGCGTATGTGAAGAGTATAGTTTGGGTTTTGTAAGCGCTCACGTAAGATTGTGTGGATAGTAGATTATGGATTTTGTTTATTGTTTCTTAGCGTATGTGGAGAGTATAGTTTGGGTTTTTATTATATGAAATGAAAAAAGTATAGTTTGGGTTTTATTATATGAAATGAAAAAGTAGGGGGATGTTTTCCTTCACGTTCGCGCGTTGTTTGGTCATGATCTAGGTAAGATCAATTTTACGTTTTATGGGGATGTTTTCCTTCACGTACGCGCTTTAAGTATAAGAACCCATAGTATTCGTCGTTCAAACCATTCAGCAAAGAATAAAAAAAGAAGATGGCTTCTAACCAAATGGACAAAATACAAACATTACAAGACGTTTTAGACAACTTAGGAATGATGGAGCAGATGTTAATAAGACTGGTTGAAGACCATTATTCCTATAGTCCCCATCGTGTAAAGATGGAAATTAATAACTTAAAAAAGGTAAAGGACAAGATTAGTGGTGTCATGAAAGAGATAAAGGAGGAGAAGGAGGATGAAGAGGAAAGAATAAGAATAAGCAAATGGAACGAAAAGATTGAAAAAGAAGAAGAAAATGAGAAGAGGAAGAAAGAAGAGGAGGAAGAGAAGAAGAAGAAAGAAGAGCAGGAGGAAAAGAAAGAGAAGAAGAGAAAGAGTGTTGGAGATAAAATAAGAACTTGGTGGAGAAAAAGAAGAAATTAGAAGCAGAAGAAGAAAACCCAAAGGCCCTTTTCAGGGCCAGCCATATTTCTCGAAAAGAGATAGCCTTTCCATTGCCTACCCCTTTTTCAAATTTAAATTTAAATTTAAATTTTAAAAAAAAATCCCAAAAGCCCGAACTCTATTCCCCATGTTAATTTCGCCTTGTCACTAGACAGACCCACACTATAGTTCCATGTTAAATTCCCCTTGTCGCTAGAGTGACCCACGATTTATTCCCATGTTAATTTCCCTTGTCGCTAATCTGACCCACGATTTTTCGCCATGTTAAATTTCCATTGTCGCTAATCTGACCCAGGGGTCTCTGTAATGCTAATTCCCATTGTCGCTAATCTCACCCCATTTACTACTTATATTGTTAAAAGAGTCAGGAACCTGTTGACTGGACCGTTCGACTGATAAATAGACAACGCTGTAGTGAGAAGAATCTCCATTACAAAGTACAGTGCATACACACGCTGCTGTTTTAATGTATGGATTATTATTTGTAAAAACCATTTAGGTAATAAACAAACCAATTAGCAAATAAACAAAATGACAATGATGATAACGATAATGCCCACAAACTACTCATTGTCAAAATAAATCATGTTGATATTTGGTGTTATCAAGATAGTAGTGTATGAAATAATTCTGGAGATGGATTTTTCTTCCATACATGCACACACATTATTATCAGAGTTTTTACAGAAGGAGTGTTTCTGGTCTAACATTTTATAATAAACATATTTATTTCAAATAATTTGAGGACTAATATATTTGGTTTCCGATCTGTTAAGTTTGGTTGTCATTCCTTTTGATATTTCGTTCTCTTGTAGATAAATAATTAAAAATTAGTATTTGAACAAAGATCATTTGTATTTAATTCAAGGAAATTAAAATACGCTAAGGTGGACAGCTGGAACGCGAGACTATAGAGCCCTAGTTTTCACTGTCAGTCGGGGCCCGACTAATGTAAGCAGAAAGAAGGGCAAAGAGGTATGTTATATGCAGCGATTGAGTTTCAATGTGCCATCTTCTACGTGATTTAATTTAATTCAGTATACACGCAGTACATACGCAATTACGAGGGAAACATAATGCATTCAACAGCGTATCAAGACACTAACTGCTAACAAATGTTTATTTCACATTGCAGAGGTTTGGTATAATGCACTAACATGTTCTGATTACATAGATTGTTAACATATCTTTGAAAACTTTCGTACCTTTGCAATGGTCGGACTTATCATGTGGCAAAGGTATGATAGCGGTTTGAAAATGTCTCTTATACAGCAACATGTAATAGGATCAGTTACAATTTCAAAGGTACCTTCTACTGAAAAATGCAGTAGGATTAGTTCGAATTTTAAAGGTATATTTTTACTGACTCCTTATTCAAAACATTTGCAAAACATTTTTGGTCTAAAACGCAATACAAATTATGTTTGTACTGAAACCGGCATATATTTCCTTATATTCATTATGATCATTACAGAAAAGATTGTCAATAAGCTTAACTCCATAAACATGATATGAACTCATACAGATACGCTATATCAAGAAATAGAGGATCTCAGATAGATAACGATTTAATACTGAATTATGAAACAAGTTGAATAACGTCCAGCTTTTGCGAGTATTGATCAGTAAGTCTGTATTAGACTCTGACACAAAAGTAAAAGAATTAGAATTAAAATTCAAGATTGAATTGGAGTTAAGGAAGCTGGAACTTCAGAAAGAAGAAAGAGAGAAAGAGGTAGAGATGCAAATGTAGATACAAGAAAACAAATGTAATTACAATATGAGAAAGAGCAGAGAGTGAGAGAGAGAGAGAGGAAAGAGAGAAAGAAAAAAAACAGATGCAAATGCAGTTTGATAAGGAAGAAAGAAAGAAAGGCAAATGCAGTAACAAAAAGAACAAATGCAAAAGGTAGAAAGAAAGAAAAAGATACAGATGCAAATGAAAATGCAAAGAGATAAGGAAGAGAGAGAATATCAATGTAGAATAATAACAAATGGAACTGGCAAGTGAAAATCACATTCCTGCTTCAAATCCAAATTTAAGTTTCGGCCTTGCAAAGAATATTAGATTATTTACCCCTTTCAGAGAAAAAGAAGTAGACAAATATTTTACTGGTTTTGAAAAGGTTGCTGAAAATTTGAAGTGGCCAAGGGAGCATTGGACTCGGTTATTACAATATGTACTCACTGGTAAGGTTAGTGATATTCACAATTCACTGTCATTTCACCAAGTGGTGACTATGATATGGATAAAGAATGCATCCTAAGGGGTTTTGACTTAGTCCCTGAAGCTTATTGGCAAAAATTCAGAAACTATAGAAAAGAAGCTGGACAAACTCATATTGAACTTGCTAGAGAAAAAGAGTTGTTATTTGATAGATGGTGCTTAGCCAAAAGAGTTGAACGAGATTACGAAAGTTTCATATAAGTTGTATTACTTGAAGATTTCAAAAACTGTGTCCATAGTGACATTAAGTCTTGACTTAACGAGCATCAGATTGAAACCTTGGAAAATGCTGCTCGAGCTGCAGATGAGTATTCTCTGACTCATAAAGCTCCTTTTGCAAATAAGACTTCTACTCAACAGTCTTCTGGCAGAAAAGTATTTCAGCCTAATACAGACCTTTCTAAAACTCAAACTGGCACAACTTCTAAAAATCAATCTTCAGAGAAGCGTAATACAATAGCCATGTCTCTTCCTACGTGTAAATATTGCAATCCCCCCCCCCAAAAAAAACACGTTATTTCTGATCGCATCAAATTGAAAAATATGCACCAGAATCGAGACAGACCTAATCCAAATGCTCTTAATTCTAAGAGGTCAAGGTCAAGGTCATATACTGAAAGCAATGCACTTGTTGGGTCTAATAAACCCCAGTCTGAATTTATTATGGAGAATTATGAACCATTCATATCGAAGGGTTCTATATCACTCTTTCGGTGATTCGGTCAATGCTATCCCTATTAAAATTTTAAGGGATACATGAGCTTCTCAGAGTCTTTTGTTGTCAGGTACTTTGCCATTTTCTGAGAAGTCTTCTTCTAATGAAAGTGTTTTTATTCAGGGAGTAGAGTGCAGCTTTGTTAATGTTCCTCTCCATTGTGTAAATTTGTCATCAGACTTAGTCTCAGAACCCGTGACAGTCGGAACAGTCTCTGGTTTACCCGTTGAGGGCATTCATTTATTACCAGGCAATGACCTAGCTAGAGGAGACAATGTTGTGGTTAATCCATTTGTAACTGACAAGCCTTGCTTGGTTCAGAAAGTGGACCCAACTGAAAGAAAAAAATCCCTGATTTATTTCCAGTTTGTGCATTTACCAGAGCTGTGGCACAAAAAGGTCTTGAGAATGATATTGATAAGGAAAAGTACACATGTATTGGTCAGGCTTTTGATAAGGTCACTTTCACTCCTTTTTCTGATCAATCAAAAGATATTTATTACACTGATAATCTTTTAACGCTTCATTCTCTTTATTCTAATCAAGGTGATGAACGACAATCACTCGTCGTCGAACAGGAAAAGATCCTGAAATATCCTGTTTGTTTCAAAGGGCAATTAGTGAAATTGAAGCCACTGAAGTTCCTGTCTGTTATTTCATTAAACATGGAATTCGTATGAAAAAATTGAGATCTCCCGAGGTACCTGCTGATGACGAATGGTCAGTGAACTACCATATTGTAGTTCCGAAACCTTGCAGACAGGAATTACTTAGTCTGGCCCATGAAACTTCATTGGCTGGTCATTTAAGGAATAATAAAACTTATCACAATATCTTGACTCACTTCTATTGGCCAAAAATCAAAAGTGATTTTAGTAAATGCTGTAGATCTTATCGTACTTGTCAAATGGTAAGAAAACCCAATCAGAAAATTCTCAAGGCTCATCTACAACCTATTTCTGCCTTCGACGAACCATTTAGTAGAATTATGGTAGATTGTTTTGGTCCCTTACCTAATACCAAGTCAGGTAACCAGTACTTGTTGACCATTAAGTGTTCGTCAACAAGGTTTCCAGAGGCAATTCTCTTGAGGAACACAAAATCTAAAACAATAGTAAAAGCTTTGATGTAGTGCTTTCCTCAATTTGTCCTTCCCAAGTCAGTATAGTCTGATCAAGACTCAGATTTCATGTCTTGAATTATCCAGCAAGTTATATACGAATTAGGCATTCAACAATTCAGATCTTCAGCCCATCATCCTGAGAGCCTAGGGGCATTATAAAGATTCCATCAGACTTTGAAAAATATGATTCGATCATATTGTTTTGATACGTGTAAAGATTGGGATGAAAAAATTCATTTACTATTGTTTGCTGTTAGGGAATCGGTTCAAGAATCTTTAGGTTTTAGTCCTTTGAATTGGCTTTTGTGCGTGGACCATTAACGTTATTGAAAGAGAAGCTTCTTTCTAATGAAGATTCTGAACGTAATCTTTTTGATTATGTTTCTAATTTTAAGTATTATTGTCAAAGGCTTGTGAGGTCGCAAGAGCAAATCTGCATTCAACTCAATCAAAAAAGAAGTCAAGATAGAATAAAAACTCGAAGGAAATGTGCTTTTGGCCTGTTGATAGAGTCCTGGCTCTCTTCCCCGTGCCACAAAATCCTCTTCAGGCCAAGCAATATGGTCCCTACACAGTTGACAGGAAAATAAATGATTTAAATTACATCATAAGTACGCATAGAAGCCGTTAAAAATCCCAACTCTGTCACATAAACAAGAGTATATTGAAAGAGATGGCCAGGTTAAACATGCAATTAATTTAGTTGTACCTGTCCCTCTCAGTGAAGATTTAAGTGAAGGAATATCATCGGATTCTACTGACATTGCAGTGAACAATCTTTGGAATTCAGAAATTATGAAATGTCTGGATCAGAAACTTTCACATTTGCTAGAGCAAGAAAGGAACGAATTTAAACAGTTATTTTTTGAATATGAGCACTTACCTGCAGGTGTTCCTAGAAGGACGAATGAAATTTTTCATGACCTTGAATTATAAAATCTAAACCAGCAAGAAACACCCGTACAGGATGAACCCTCTCAAACAGCAGTGCTTGAAAAAAGAAATTCAATATTTGCTGGAGAATGATTTCATAAAGCCCAGTAAATATGAATGTAGTTCACCATGCATACTTGTTTCAAAACCAGATAAAACTTTCCGTATGTGTACTGGTTATAGAAAGGCAAATAGTGTGACAAAAATAGATTCATTCCCACTATCAATAATCGATGACTGTACTTATAAGATCGGGAATGCCAGGTATGCCAACAAATTTGACGTTCTGAAAGGATTTGGGCACATTCCAGTAACGGAAATAGCAAAGGAAATTTTAGCATTCGTGACTCCAGATGGACGGTGCCAATATAAAGTAATGCCGCTTGGTATGAAAGGGTTGCCAAGTAAATTTCAACGTCTCATGAATATGATTACCTCTGGAATTTGACGGACTGCCAGATGCATGTTTGACAATTTGTTTATCTAAAAGTGAGTTCTGCTAGTGTAACGTTTCTAGGACATATCGTAGGATATGGTCAAATTAAACCTATAGATGCTAAGGACAAGTCTATCTCTGAATTTCCCGTGCCTGTTAATAAAAAGCAGCTGATGCGATTTTTGGGTATGGCTGGATATTATCGAGAAACAAAAGTCAAATTTTTCTATAATTGCTGAGCCCCTGACAAAGTTATTGAGTAGGAAAAACTAGTTACTTTGGACTGAAAAATGTCGTAAGGCCTTTGACAAGTTGAAAGCCATACTTAAATGCGTGCCACTTCTTACAGTTCCAAATTTCAGCCAATCATTTAAACTGTCTGTTGATGCATGTGATGTTGGGGTTGGAGCAGGTTTGATTGAAGAAGATGAAAATGGTATTGGTCATCCTGTGTGCTATTTTTCTAAGACATTAAATAAGCACAAATGAAATTATTCAACATTCGAGAAGGAATGTTCGGCTTTGAGATTGACATTACAACATTTTGAAGTTTACCTTAGTTCAGTTCCTTCTTCGATTATTGTATTTAGAGACCACAACCCCCTTACTTTCAACGGCAAGATAATGAAAATATCAGAGACTCTTAAGGTTCAGTTGTTTGTTACAGGAATATAATCTTGCCATCAGGCACATCAAGGGAAAAGATAATTTAATAGCAGACGCACATTCCTGTGTATAACAATATATTATTTCATGTACACTATGTGCAATTTATACGAGTTCTTTTTAAGCTCATGTATAATTAGTCTGTGGTAAAAATAAAACTTTATGTATAAATCTTTCTTTTTCTTTATGGGGGAAGTGTTATATATATTTGATTTAATTATATTTGATTTGATATATATTTATTGAAATTTAAGTGTTTGTCAGTTTTAAATTTTTATATTTTTCATTAGATGACATTGCAATGTAAATTTATTAACTTGAGATGATATTTTTTCCAGAAAATAATTTGCCCTTGACTGTTCGTTTTATAAACACCAGGTGTTGATCTAGATCATAGCCTTGTTTCTAAATTAGTAGCGACAACGTAAATAAGTTCTCTTTTTATTTTAAAATGAATGGTTGTTGTCGAGGTCATGATGGGACTACGTGTCTATAAAAGATGAAAACAATTTTTTTTTATTTCTGAGAGTAAAATGATCGAATTTCGTCAGGGCCACATTGGGTGGACGGGATCGTTAACAAGTACCTGATTTCTACGAGCTATGAGCACTTGACCCTCTTTTTACGTTTCAGAAGACGATATAAACACTGTTTTGGAGAATTATTCTCAGTAGAAGTTGGATTGTTACACTGGAAGCTCTATTTTGTGCTGTTTGGAGTTATTTCAAATTAATTGGATTCAAAAAGGATTAAAGCATTTTTCCATGAAAAATACATCTGCTCACGTGAGTCTCTTAATCATAACAAAGACAGATCTTTTAAAAAATTAATTTGGATTTCCAAAACCGGAGTGATAATTCTTGTTTCTGCAAGGAACATTATACTTCAATACTACAGATTGCAGCATAAGTCATCGTCTTCCATCTTGGATTCTTCGCCGGGATTCAACTTGAAATCGTTATAACATTTTGTTCGTGGATCAATTTTGGATTATTTTGGACTTGATTCCTAAAACCGTAAGTTCATATGTTTTCATTTTTATAGAATTTTTCCAGGGAAATAAATTATTCTTTATTTTTCAAAGCTTGTTGTTTTCACTTTTTCTTGTGTTACTGTTTATTCGAGCCTCAACACGTGATATAATAGTGTTTACGTCCTTCTGTGAACAAAGGTGAGTATATTTACTTCAGTAAGTTCACATTTAAACCACGCTGGTATATAGGGTGGATTCCATGCTACAGATATACCGCCCATCCACCCCCACTTCCTTATCATCTAAGCAATACCAGTAGTTGTACTTGATGCTATTGTTCTTGTCTTGGGGCTTTTGCCATTTTTCATGTTTTGATACATGACGTAACAAACCCCTGTGGGGTAAATTGGCAATATCGAAACAGACGAGACCATTTTCCCCCAGTTCCCCGATTTGATTTATTTCTACACACATTGATCACTTTCCATAATACTCTTTTTCGTGCTTCGAAATCTTTCGGACATGCATTGGCGCTGGTTCTGCCTATTGAAGTCTCTTCACATACTTTCTCCTCAAGAAGACATATCGTGATGTCTACTCATTTTAAATTTTCTACTAATTATGCTAGTTACCTGTGGCCATCACGAAGTCTTATCCGTATTTATAGGAAGTTTCCTTGTTATTACAATTTTGTATTGCGTTCTCGATAAAATGAATTTTAGTATATCGTTCTTATTCAAAGTGTGCGATAGTGGATAAATTTTTGTGATGTCTACACGACTCCTTTGCTTATTATTGGTCAATAATCACTCAAATCCTGGACCTTAATTTACAGACTCAGGTAACTGTCCCTTTCTAGTTCTCTTGACTTTTCTCAACAC
The DNA here is from genome assembly GCA_028554795.2 of Sinohyriopsis cumingii. Taxonomy (NCBI): domain Eukaryota; kingdom Metazoa; phylum Mollusca; class Bivalvia; order Unionida; family Unionidae; genus Sinohyriopsis; species Sinohyriopsis cumingii. The sequence goes on along the minus strand of CM068825.1, from coordinate 156,817,249 downwards.
CTATTATTCGTTCGCTATAAATATTATATAATCTTACCTAAATTATGCATGCTATATACTAAGTTTCATTTACTGGCTTTTACGAAAACATGGTTGGATCCATAAATTTCTTCTAAATATTTAGCCCTTTATCATGTGTTAGTGCAATATGGAAAGGTCATGCTCGTCACGGACTTGATGGCGTTATTACTGTTGTCAGATAATATCTACGTGTCAAAAGCTGACACGATCTTAAGCAAACTGGAATAAAGTGTTTATTGACTGAACTTTACCTTAGACAAATACTTATACTACTTTGTTAATTTTATAGATATCCTAATCCGAATTCATTTTATAATCCCATGAAGAGTTTACACATCTCCCTGTCGATATGCGTGTCAAAAAATCACAGTAACAAGCAATTTTATTTTAATCTCATTCAGTTCATTTTAAAACTGTAAATTCGAATTGTTACGTGTAGAACTTTATCAGCAATTATTCATTTGGATGCAATATAGATGAGTAACTAATGTTTGAGACCTAATCACGTTTATTATAATATAAGGATAGATACACTATTATTTGCAGATGGATTGCACTCATATGAGGTTAATGTTCGCATCGTATCTGTATCAGAGAAACAAGGAGAGATTAGCTTAGTAACTTCTTTGGAATAGCATACTTGTGTCAACGTCTGTGATTAATTTATAGCCACTGATTTGTACAAAAAAGGTGGTCACCCGTACCAGCACTGCTTCCTTCCACATGAAAGTAGCATTCTGTATATATCATATGAGTCCATTGTCATCTTTTAATATGCCTTCCCTTTCGCTTAAGCTTTAACGTTAAATGTCTTCCTTCATTTTCTATACTTTACTTGCCGACATGACTATAATTAATTATTAAACACATTGTTAGCTTCGATAGATGCGGTATTCAGCCACTGAACTATTGTACCATTCTATAAATCACGCTGCCAATATATTTACAATTGCTAGCGTATTAACAGAAGGAGGACTGTATGAGTACACGGGTTCCATTCAAACCACAAATGTCTCATCCGCTATTGATGATAAAATATATACATGACTTAAAATAAACATGGTAATAAACGGTAACATCAACTAATTGTTCGGCCCACTTGCAAATAGTGCATATTTATATGTTGTGTTTAACTTTTTTCTTTGTACACGATACCTTAAAGTTATAGTCATTTGTAAACAAAATGATTGCATACGACACTAGATTATAAACTACGTAACATAAAAATCAAAACCAGCATGTTTAATAAGATCAAGTAATTATTTACTTCTCTAAGCTGAAAAGTGAAACTTTGAGACACAGTATTGTGAATTGAATCCCACATAATCCTACATGTTCGATTACAAATCCAAAAGTATAGAGTGTTCCGAATGAATTCATATAGTTTTAAATGTCTTTATATATCACAATAATACAATCAATAATGTCTTACAGCAGTTAATATATATAACCATTTGATCTACGACGTAGTAGATCGTTCGGAAACACCATAAGCTCCGATAATAATATAAATGTTTAATCAAAATTCCGATAATAAACGGCAATGCAAAAATCGCATCTGTTGCTTTTTACTAAAAATTACTGGGAATTGCGAAATAATTCTAACTTCTAACTTCTACAGTTATAGCTTGACCTTTATCCACATTATGCCTTAAATTATATAACACAGGCACATAAATTAGGTTTACCTAAATTACCTATCAGATTTATATTACTGAGTCGATCAAAGAATTTTCCATGCGATCTTTCCATGTTTCTTTGCAGATGATGACGTTACGAGTAGTACGACCAGGTGTCATCAATTCCAAGAACTCTGGATTGTTGAGGTTTTCATAATAAATGACACAACGTTATACTGATAAAGTCTATTTGGGAAATTATACATGCCAACATTTCTTTTGCTCTTTCCGCGAGTGAAATTTGCGAGAATCATTTTGAAAGGTAAAACTTGCTGACATTTTACATTTACAATTTTGTAAATGCAATCATCTTATTTTTGGTCATGGAAATAAATCCGTTGTGGTGAAAACTGTTGACAATTCTATGGTCAATACATATATGGAATGCATTATATTTTTAGGAAGTAGAATGCGTTGTGAACTACATTTACTTTTATTATTTTTTTTATCAAATCACTCTCAAGCAAATTAAGAATTTCTTTTTTTCCAAACATTAACGCTTGAAAAGATTCATCCTGCAAGGATGATGTTTAACAGGTGTAGAAGCGACAACGTCATGATAGATTTTATTTGTGCATCTTGGAACATCAGGAATAGTGTGTTTATATTCACCTAACAGCTGTTTTAGTTTACTCGTTTTTGTGGTTGTAGATGTGAAAGTTTCTGGTCTAGATTCTTTGATATTTCTAAACTTCAAAGATTGGTGAAACCAGAGTCACTACTGTCAGATTGTTGTCATCCTCACCATGTGGACAGGTATAACTAAATTGATTGGATAACTATCTGGGCCATCTCTACCAAAATGTTCCTTTAACATATTTGTTTGATAAAGTTGCTTATGTTTCCGTTTTCTAGGAATGTTTATGATATTAGTTAGGTCATTTACGTTCTTTTCAATTGTATAAGGACCATACAAATTAATGCGAAGAAGACTTTAAGGTTGAAAACTCCTTTACTTTGTATTTCTCTTATTCCTTTTGGATTCTTAGTAGAGTGAAGATCAGTTCTTGCTACTTCACAAGTCGTTACAAATTTATATTTGAAATCAGAAACATAGTCAAGAATATTAATCTTTATTAATCGGCATTTGAAACAGTTACAATGGTCCACGGACAGTATGGTCAAAAATGCTGGTTCAAAAAGATTAAACCCCAGCGATTCTTGAACTGATTTCCTAACACCAAACACCATTCAATGAAAGCCATTATTTTAATCTTTTCCGATATCAAAACATTTGTGCAAATCAAATTCTTCCAAGTTTGATAAATCTATCCAGAGCCCATTGATTTTCAGGGATAAAATCACAAGATTTAATCTCATGGATGCCTAATTCATGCATAACATGTTGGAAAATATGAGGCATACAATTTGACCCTTTATCGACCGGACATATTTGGGAAGGCCTACAAGTGTAGTGATTGTTTTTTTGTCACCTAGATTAGAAAAAGGTAGTATATCTAGGCGCACTGTCATCAATATTTATTGATTGATCAACACATGGAGCAATGGTGACTTTATAGAAGACTGACCAATAAATGTATTAGCTAAAGGAATAACTTCAAGCATAACATCATTCTCAAAATCTCTTTTAGCCGTAGTCCAGGTAACTGCCCAAGCATGACACAAATCAGGGATTTTGTTCTCAAAAGGATCAGTCTTGTAAGTTTCCTGTGGATGAACCGAAACCTTATCTTTAGCTAGGGCATTGTCTAGTACTAAATTAATACTCTAAACAGCAAATAAAGGAGAGGAACATTAGCAAGTTCTCAGTACACTTCCTTAACAATATGAGTTGTTTCATGTTATCTTATTAATCTTCATTAGTCTTTTGGCGGAGCAACATCGATCAAACAGTTGTTTTTTTCCTCTTGCAAATTTGACATAGGTTTGTCCAATTTCTTTTCTGCAGTTCATAAACCTTTGTCGATATGCTTCAGGTACCAACTCAATACCCTTCAAGATACATTCTTTAACCGGACCAGAATCAGGATTTTGTTGTGCTGACATTAAAATTTAGACTTCATGAGCATTGCCAATGAGTACACGTTTTAATAACACAGTCCAATTATCTCAAAATGAGGACAGCATAGAACTACCTCTTTTTCTTAGTGTTTTTTCTAATATTTCTGTTAACATGAAAACCTGAACTTGAGCGTAAAGGGGGAATACCGCCTTCCAGTTAGTGTGACTTTAATCTCTATAGTGTTTCCCTTTCTTCACTTTGCATTTCCATTTGTATTTACCTCTCGTTTTGCTCTCTACCCCTTTCTCTTAATTTGTATATTTTTTCCCGTTTTCTATCTCTGAATTTCCATAATTTCCCAGCTTTCTTAATTCCACTACCATCTTGTTTTTAACTGTAATTACGTTAACTATACATCAGAACCAGAGACAATCGTACACGTACTAGTCAAACCCAAAGCAATGTCATTCATCATTTCTCTTTCCACCAAATTTGAAAAGCAAAAGATTCTTTATCGCCTTTTTTGTTAAAGTTGCTTTCTTTTCAGAAAGATCATAATATTTGTAAAAGTCAAGCACACCAATATTTAGTAGTCACTTTCAACATATTCTTTTTGGTCCGTTTTAATTGTTGCACATCATTGTGAATATGTTTGCTTATCACCATTATCGTTATTATGCCTCGAAATTAATATATTATATAAAAACTTCAACTACCTTCACTCTTAAGTATTACGTCAATATCTTAAATGTTGTAAGGAAAAAACAAGTATTACGAATGTGTTATTTTATCACTGTCAAATGCAATTGTTTCAGTTTTGAATGAATTTAGGAACCCAACCACCTTTCCATTTGTTAACTTTTTAAAGTCTTATTAAAATTACGCGATCTTAATAATAATGGTAATAAGGGTTATCTATTACGGTAATAAGTGTTATCTATATCTATATTAAGTATATTATTTTCATAAAAATGATTATAGTATAGGTCATTTAGTTAATGACAGGTTTAATGCTAACGAATGGGTTCTACTGTAAACAGAAGTCATGCCATTTCATGTCATGTATAATAGTACCATTTCATTTATCAATTCCAGGGTTAATGGTATGAAATAGTTCAGTAAAAATCACGTGATGAAAGGAAGACAATCATACTGTTAAAAGGTCAGACTGACCTTGTTCCTGATTTTCTAAATTTGGAACATCTTTTTGACTGCCAATGAGTATTTCACAATTTTCAGTGATTAATCGAAAACTTGGAATCACATTCTAGAAGCAATGTATTAGCTATTGCGTCGTAATCTTACTATATATTTACATACAGGCAAATTAGAACGGGGAATAACTAACTCTAAAAGTTGTTATTAGTCTTGAAAGTGTATTGAGAAAGTTGATGTATTTAATGTAATATCATTTGTTGGAACTACAGTGCAGTAATATTTATTCAAAGTCAAGGAAATAGTTATATCATTGGATTAGACTTGACACATTCAATACACATTTGGATTTATCTATCTTTTGGATTTACATTATATTGAAGTAAAGGACATTTTGGTTTAAAACAGTGATTTTTGAATAGTGTTCACACATAAGGACGTTACTGTTTTCACAAAGAATAATTTTAGAACGTGTCTGGATTACTTAGACTTTACAACGCATTTTAGGAATTTTAGGAATGTATTAACCACTGTTAAGTAATTTTTAATTCTTTCAATTTGTATTTTAGGGGAAAAAGTTATATTTTCAATTCTATGAAACGTGTTAGATATCGCTCTTTCTTGTTACGTTGTTTATGCTCTTAGATCGGAACAATAAAATACAAATTTACGATTGGCAAATAATCATGTTAGCAACATAAATTACTTCCATTTCAGTACATCATATAGTAAAATTTCATAGTTCTAATACACACCCTAGGATTATACCCGCTGGAATATATTTGAGATAAATCAGAATTTATAATAATCTGTGTGTCTTATGAAAGACAAATAATCAGCAAAAGCTATGAATTGTAATTCTATAAACACCATTTTCTCTGCAGTTGTATAGTAACCCTTAGACGCACACAAGATTAACAACATCATAAAAATCCAAAAAAACACGTTGCGTCTATAATTAGCTGTTGCAAATCAGCATGATGAAGCCATTTGGCTGTGTATACTGTTCATTAGATATTCAACTGAATTGTTGGCATAAACACAGAGGAATCGTAAGGCCTAATAGTTCTTGTTTATAAAATTGAAAACGAGCTCATTGAATGATATATTCAGTACAAGCATATTACTACAATGCATGAATACACTTTCTCTCCACTTTAACAAAATAATGATCACGACAGCAGTTCGATGATTTCGTTTTATTAGGAATTAAAACAGTTTCTAAAACTATTCTGGCTTTAAATGTTTCATATACTTAACAGCAATGGTATACATATATGTATAGAAAACAAAACAAATCTTTATCACAAACGAATTATGCGTTATGAAGTATACCTGAATATACTGATATGGGAATGAAACAAGAAACCTGCAGGTGTCCTGAATTGCTCATTGGCGAATGTTTCAATAAGATGCAGCCGGAAAAACCTTGCTAGAATTCTGACAGGATTCATTCATTTCTTGAGACTTAGATATGTTTCTATTGTTGTCACAATTGAAATAATTGGTATGCATTGATCATTCATGTGCACATATTATTACACAACATAACTACAGTTATATCGGTAAAACAAATATAATTAACAAGAAAACAAATTTCTCCATATCTTTTTAGTCACTTGCGGTTCTCAAAATAAAGTAATTATTTATTTTTCTCCTTAAGTAGGAATGGCCATTTTGTATAAAAATTATTTATCCGTTTGTTGCTATGGAAGCCATTTTGGCTTATGATTAGATAAACATGTTTTGTGGAACACAATTGAAAAAACTCATCTGCTAAGCATAATCTAACATGTCTCTACCTGTCCGGATGAAAAGTGAAAAATAGGTTCAAGAAGTGTTTGTTAAGGAAGCAAATCCATTGTTACAGATGAAACCTTATGGGTAGACTGTTGCTATGGAAGCAAATTCATTATTAGGGATGACACATTATAGGTATAATGTTGATATGGAAGCAAATCAATTGCTAGGGACAAAATCTTGTTGATAGAATGTTACTATGGAAGCATATCCATTGCTAGGGACGAGACCGTATTGGTAGAATGTTGCTATGGAAGCAAATCCATTGCTAGGGACGAGACCTTATGAATAGAATGTTGTTATGGAATAAAATCCATTGCTAAGGACGAGACCATATTGGTAGAATATTGCTATGGAAGAAAATCCATTGTTAGGGACGAAACTTTATGGATAGCATGTTGCTATGGAAGCAAATCCTTTGCTAGGGACGATACATTATGGGTATAATGTTGCTATCGAAGCAAATCCATTGCTATGGACGAAACCTTATTGGTAGAAAGTTGTTATAAAGCAAATCCTTTGCTAGGGACTAAACCTTATTGGTCGAATGTTGCTATGGGAGCAAATACATTGATAGGGAAGAAACGTTATTGGTAAAATGTTGCTATGGCTGTAAATCAATTGCTTGAGACGAGATCGTGTCGGTAGGATGTTGCTATGGAAGCAAATACATTGCTATGGATGAACCCTTATGGGTATAATGTTGATATGGAAGAAAATCCGTTACCTTATTGGTAGAATGTTACTATGGAAGCAAATCCATTGCTAGGCACGAGATATTATAATATGTCCCACTAAATATCGCCGTCAAATAAAAAAAACTTCGTACTTATGCTCAAAAAAGAAGTTTTGAAAAGTTTTGTTTTAAGTTTATATCAAGTGACATACTTTTAGTACTTTTAGGATAGCAATTCCGGACATTATTTTAGTAGATCATGCCCTAAACAATATCATAAAAGTATGTCATACATTATTTCTAAGCAACCATTCAGTCCATGAGCGCAGATAATTATTTCACAAAATGAATTTTGTGAGCCACGGCAATGCAAAGAGAACACTTTCGACAACGATTTGGAAAGAAATCCAATACAAATTATTATGCAAGATCAAAATGTATTCTGTCATGTTTAAAAAGTAAACAAATATTGATTGGTTTCTATGGAAGTAACATCAATATTAAGAAGTTACAACAAGCCACAGGTAGACTATACTAATTGTAATACAACCGTGCTAGGAAGGGAACTTTGACATACTTTTCCGACTTGCCTGTCCTGAGAAATACTCCTATTAAGTCCTTAATTAATATAATCCCATTCCTACTGGAAACGTCATTACTAGATTTTACACACGGGATCCTATATAAATCACGATATTGATATGGAAGCATAGTCTGAGCAGATCCTTGCTAAGAAGCACTCTTTCCAAACATTGCCACATATATGTTCGTACATTCTGGACAGGATATCGAAAAAAAAGATTTATACAGCTAGCCTCCATGGACACAAAGTTCGAAAAGAGGGAAAATCATTATTTCCGTAACCACCTTAACCTCAACTGTAGCAGAATGTCGCAGGAAAATGTCTACCAATTTAGATGATAATTGGTTTAACCGTGTTTCCAACAAAGTTGAGAATATATTGGATGCATTCAGGGTTAAATGTTTCCATGTCGATCGTACAGGACACTTATTTGGTGGAGAACATTTCTAACTAATGCTTTCCCATTTGCTAGATCAACATTGATTTCGTCGTTCCTGCAGAAGAGGAGACAATACTGGTATATACTAAGAAACGCTGTAACAAAATTTATTCCAGACTGACCAAGAAATTTCGAAAAGACCAAAATATATTATTTGCGGACAAACCGAGTATGTTAATTTGACCAGTGCAAAGTCAGATCATACCTTGAATACCTATTGATCAACTTCTGTATGTAGCTTCCAGACAGTATGATAATCTATTTCTTGCTGGCTATTCTAATAATCTTTTGATTAGGATGTACAGCTATAATAAGGAGTATAAAGCAAAACCACCCGTCCTGAATCTGAAAACTTGGTAGCGACAAGCTTCCTATAAATTCTTTTCGTGATCGATATAAATGGCATATGCATGTGAGTGTTTCTTACGATGCATACAATTTGTCTAACAGGCATGGGACGAAAAATATATTTACAGTTTAGTTGCAAATAATCGTGAATAAAATCGAGACAATCTTGCACCAAGAAATATGGAAAATGTTTCAAAAATTTAGCTAAGAACCCGGATAACTTTCTTTGGATAAATGTACAAAGGTCCATCATATTCTCCTATACATTTTAAGTTCAACTAGCGTTTGAGTGGAAGATCCGGGATTATTGCTATCAATTCCATTATTTCCTATATCAGGGCTACAACCATCATCATTATCATCATCGTGCTTCGTGTGTTTCTCGATGTGCCAGATCCCATTATCAGGATTCCTTTTATGATCCGATGTAGTTTGCTCCTTTTCGACAATTTCTATATTAAAATATTTGTCTACCTCGCTAGGTTGCAATTCATTTGCCGTATGGCTGTCATCGGATTTAAGGTGTTTAATCTGAAAACATATATAAGACAATGTTATAATTAAGACATGATGCAAGTATAGTCTGTGATTATATTTGTTGTTGTTGTGGGTTTGAAACGATTTACAGTGCATAATAGGCCATATTTGGCAGCCAGTATAACTGGTGGAGAAAGAACTCGGGAAAATTCGGTTGGAACCACCGATCCGTGGGAAAGTACTGGCATGAGTTCTCATAGAACCACATTGGCTGAATCGGAGACTCGAACATACGTGGAAAGATGTGAGATAACAATGATCGGTAAATGCGAGAGCTTTAGATCGGGGACAACCATGTTGGGATTAAACGTTAAACGAAGCTAAACGGGATAATAGACAAATCCAGGCAGTCATAGCCGCGTAACGTAGTAAGTATACTGCGTTTCACATATTGTTTCTCAGCTCTCATGACTGATTACAATAATATATCCGATCCAGTTTTCTGAATAACTGCTTCTCTGCATTTACGAAAATTAATTATTGCTGGTCAGAGGTGCTGTATGATTTAATGCGATGTGGACTGCAATGAATGAAATACAAACACTATTACTATCTTTGGGACACCTTTGAATGCAGTTCATTTTTTCATTATTGTTCTTTTCGGAAAGAGACTATTGGCATAAACCCTGTATGAATGACAACTGTCCATAAAGGATAAAATGAATAGCCGCTTGATTCCTATTTATAGACAAATCTAATTACAATCTATTTCGTCAGAGCTACAGGGATAGGATCTCTAATAATATTTTAGACACGTTTGTTAAAATTTGAAAAATGACAACATATAACGAGTGAAAAGGTCGATTCAAACGGTGCACTAAAATATCACCAACTTAATGACTAGTGTAGTGGATCTGAAGAAACCGTCATGAAACGAAAGTTTATAATTTTCTTTTTCTGCATATATGTTGAAATAATCCCACGACAGACAACAAAATTGTTAGGTTCAATACTTGTACCTTATATAATCAGTGTTTTGAAGTCTGATGCTAGTCTAGGTCTCTGCGTATTTAAAAGAGCTCGATAAATTGTATAAAAACAAGACACATCGCTATATATTCCTACATATTTTTAGATGATTCATCATCATCCATGTTAATGGGTTCCTAATTATATGTACATTCTTCTCATATTAAGTACGCCATAAATGTGTTAGCTACTGTTGGAAGTTCGTATTTCAGAAAGTAAATTAAAACTGAAAGCACAATTTTGTTCATTTCATTGTTCAAAGCATGGAACGGACTAAGCTTGGGCACAGTTGCTCAGTCCACGCCAGTTGCAAAATTCAAAATCAGTTACAAATGATGAAGTAAATGGCCATCTGGATGATCGAAACAATCTTGAAAAGCTTAAGCTTGTAAATATTTCTAGAAGTATTTAAATAAAAACTACTTTAAGTATGTAATTTTACATGCAATGATGTTATCCAGTTACAAGACCCCTTCAGTCTATGATTAACACTATTTACAAGCATTGATATGAACGTGTTAGGTACTTTCTCTTTTAAAAAGTCTCCTACCTTTGTGTAGGCCACTTGTTATGGTTTAGGAAAAACGTTTTCTATTGCCGAGACTATCACAAGTATGGATACAAGTCAAATGGGTTGAAAAAAGGATGTTAAACTTGCAAGTTCATCTCCATTATCAGTATTATTATTCATCAATGATAATCGTCGATGAATCTCTTAAACTTCAACTTGTTATAAATTAGTACCATATCATATCTGACGCCAAATCTCAAAGGTTTGAGAATTTTTTCCGGTAGGAAGGGAAAAAGTATATCAAACAGTGGAGCCATCAGCCTGGGATCCATTTCGCTGGCCTTGGTCCGACCTGCGATGTAAAACAAAAATTTAATACTTTTTTAATGTGTCTTTCTTGGTGTGTTTGAATGCTTGAAACTGTATCACTATTAAACCACTATTCTACTCCACAAACGTTGATACTGGGCCTTCAGATTTAATATGGGCCTTCAAATTTAATATGGGCCAAAAACATTAGTCTTAAATAAATATAATTCTTCGCAAAATTAAGAAAACTTGATATGCACGAAAATGAATCACTTCACAGTATTCAGTCACAAGGGCGTAAACCATATGTTATGTCACCATCATTATTTAAATAAATATTTGTATTATATCCCTTATGCATCATTAAGAGCTTGTTTCATATTCTGATATTATGTATTTTAATCAAAAGGTCTGTTTGACCTTTAAAAATATGAGTACTGCGAACAGTGCTGTTTATGCACAGAGAGTGTTGAATAGTTCTCCGTGTAGAAACAATTAGGTATTAAGCGCCTTTGCAGACGATAAACCTTTGGTCATGGTATGGTGTTTTGAACAAAACCTGCTGTTACGATTCAAGCACTCTCTTGTTACACTCACCAATAACTTTTAGCCACAACATATATAGGTTTGTTTATTGCTCCAAGTGCAAGTCAACCACAATGTTTCGCAAATGAATTTACTCCAGAACAAATGCTGTATAATATTTATCCTTATGACTCTAAAATCAATAGGCTTCCTTTTCATTTTAACGTGCAATCAACCTATCAGTTTTCTTCACTGTAATTGGTCTAGAACTATTGTTATTATGCAACAACAATTTGTAGTCTTTCAGTAACAATGATCTAGTCCTTTGACGTGTTTTACCATAGAAGTGTAAGCCACCTGTAATCTTTATTGAAGGTGCATGGCAGAAATATTAAAATGTTTGCACTAGCAATTTTTCGTTTTGTAGCCCCAGTGACCTTAGCCATTGACCAGTTGACCCCACAAATCAATTCACGTTTCCTTACTCCATCGGCGAGCGATCTACTACGTCCGAAGAACTATGCGAAAATCATGTTTCACCTGTTCAATTCCAGTGACTTTGATTTTTCAAAATACCTTTTTCTTATTGTCCCGAAGTCACGTGCACAAATAAAGCGTAGCCAAGGCCAATGAGGTAAAACTAAATCTAATTCTGCGGAAACAAATTAAGGAAAAAGACGGACGGGCGAAACGATTAACAACACTATACACTGTGCCTTTTGCTTGTATCAGAATATTCAAGATCTGGGTCAAATTGGATAAAATATTTATCTCGTAGACATGGTCTGATTTCTTAACTAACAAAAGTAAACTTAGTCATACTTCAAGAAGAAATAATAATGGAAGAATAACATCGGTCGATACCTGTTAGAAAACTGACTATTAATCCTATGACCACAGCGGTAAGCACTGCTGTAGCACTGTACCAGATGTAGGACAAAGTATACAATTTGTAAAGCGGCCCACTGAAATTATAAATAAAATGTTTTATGCAACAGCTGAAACACTGACACTGTGAAAACAATATAAAATTTTGAATACTAGAAAGACGAATATGACAAAACAAGGAGCACATACAAACATGCACAAAACTGACAGAAAAGCATCCCTACAGCTCATTAGGTTCTTTAAAAAATATAATGAGTTATTTATACACTAAGGGGAAAAGAGCCCTCACAAAATTTGACGACAACTTTAACTATTAAATGTCCACATTCTGAAATTTGCAAAGTCCAAATTGTCTATGGAAAAAGGCATATTTTAGGTTATATTTTACAGTTTTTAAAAAAGCCAACATTACTAAAAGCAAAGATTAAATAGAAAAATTCCTCCCAAGGTTCATCTATCTGTCTGTTTGTGCTTTTGTAAACTCGCAATTGAGTTGTTTGCGTTGATGTGACGGAACGAAGGGACTAAATGAAGACTGCACATCAAGACGAGTTGGTGAGGAATAACATTGAAATGTGTTTGTATGATATCGAATTTATGTTTTTCAGGTTCATGTAGACTTTACACAGAATGTATAGCTAGGAACGTTATGACTTGCATGCAAGTAAAATATATGATCTGAATACAAACAAAATATGTGATTTGTCATGCAAGTAAAATATGTGATTTGTCAAGCAAGTAAAATATATGATTTGTGACGCAAGTAAAATATGTAATTTGTCATGCAATGTCCTATAAACGTCAGATTACGCTTTGCTTAGATACATTTAATGAGTTATTTGAGTCGATAGGACAAAAACAAAAGGACGAAATGAAAACGTTCCGACTGTATACCCAAAGGAAGATGGGGAAGGGGGAACACTTAAAGATATTCGTATGATATGCAATGTATATTTCGAAGGTATAGATATGTATATGTACATACTAATGGTCTTGTAGTTCCTGACAGTACTGACCATCTATTTTCTAAAACACTATACTGATTTTGCACCTCCGTAATTAATTGTTTTAAAGACTCGAAATGCTTTTGTGACTGAAGGGATTTGTTTTATTAACACAAGCATATTGTGTTTTGTTCTTTAGATGTTCAGAAGACAATAATTCTAAATTATTCATTGTCCACTCAAGCACTTACTGCTCCACTTCAGCTGAGGAAGAGATTGCAACGGTAGATATTGCCAGTGTGGCATTATGGGTAAGCTCCATCGTAGTGGATATCACAGAAGATGATGTGGTGCTGCTTATGTTGAACAGGGATGTAACAGACGCAGCTGTCGTTGTCAGATTCCAGTTACATTGTGACAAGTCTACGGGAGACTTTGGTATCGCAGGTTTAACTATCTGAGTGCCGACCCCGATCCAAAACATGAAGGCAAGGCTGCACAGCAAACCGGCATAGGCACCCTATTGGATAGGATGTCCAAAAATGTATTGTTTCTTAGAATTTAAGAGCTAGGTTCCTGGTTCATGTTTTGAATTGAATGGTATTTGAAAACAGAACAGATATAAACAGAAGAACAATTACAACATATCATAAAAAGAAAACACGCCCTTTACACCATGCCTTTATTGTTGCTTAAAAAAGTTGAAAAAAGGAAATCAGTCTCTCTTTCTCTCGTCATCTTTTTATCTATCTATCTATATATATCTTATATATATCTTATATATATATATATATATATATATATATATATATATATATATATATATATATATATATATATATATATATATATATATATATATATATATATATGTATGTATGTATGTATGTATGTATGTATGTATTAACTGTAACGTTACTACAATACAGAGAATTATTATGTTAAGAGATGGATCGCTTTCTTCTACGAAATGTGTTACATATAATTTTATGTATGGTCTTGGCACATAAAAAATGAAAAAAAAAGTATAACCTGCTCACAATTTATATCAGTAAATATTGCAATATAGAATTGTCAGATGTTGGGAGATTTCAAGGTATTTACTGTACGTTTCTATTTCTACAAAATACAAATATTCAGAATACTTAAAATACACAATACATTGGTTGCTGTTATATAGGGTTTTAACGCCATTTTTCAGCACAAGATAGGCTATACATGGCGGTCAGTATTAATGGTGGAGGAAAAACCCGGGAAAACCCCAGAAAGAACCACCGACCCTAGAGAAGCTACCGGTTACAATACATTGGAAATAGAAAGCTTTCCTACGGACTACCTGTGAATATGAATGATCGCCGAGTCCATATACTGCTAATTTGTTGGGGAGGGGGGTAGTTGTATTTAATAATATTAATTTCCAGTTAACCTTGGATGGAATGAAAATAGACAATACTGGCAACAAACTTAGCATGAAAATAACGATTAACAATTACATATTTACGCTGATTAATATTTATGGACCGAACAGAGACAGTCCAGACATTTACCTTGAAATGAGAAAAATATATTTAATTTTAAAATGATTATGTTGCAATTGGTGGAGATTTCAATATTGCTATGGATCATGGATCCATATATATATATATATATATATATATATATATATATATATATATATATATATATATATATATATATATATATATATATAATTTGAGTTTTATTAATGTCAATATCCAAGAGATAAACAATATGTGCAAAGAATATGATTTAGGCGAATTATGGAGGATACACAATACAGAGATCGATGGGTATACTTGGAGGCAAAGTCATCCAGTAAATCAAGCCAGAATGGACTTATTGTTTTGTGATTTCAGAAAATGTATTTACAATTATTGACCATAGGCATGTCGAACCAACTGATCATTCTTTTGTAATAATTATCATAACTTTCAAAAGGAAATTAAAAGGCAACCACTCCGGAAATTATTTAACATCACAAAATATGTTAGAAGAGTAAAAAATGATTTCGCAGAAGTTAATTATCAGAAATTATGTGATGAACAAATCTATACGTTTTCGACTATGCCTTTATCTTATTTTAAATGTGTAGAAACAATACATCCAGTTGAAATATGAGGAGCAACAATTTAATATGCATTTTTATATAAATTTCAAAAAATAAAAAAACTTGTATCGACAGTAACAGCTGCTAGTTTAGAAACTACAAACAGTGTCATTGAAGTGCCGAAACTGCTGTAAAATAGCGTCAGAAGATATGAGGAAGAAAATGGGGTTGAAGTGAGGAAATTGAGCAAATATTTATTTCTGAAACTTGGACCATATACATTATATAATTAAAAAGATACCACCTAGTGTACTAAGCAAATGTCCTTTTAAAGCCAGTCATCAGCAAATGTTGGATTAAGAACAACTATTGTATATGAATGTCAGTAAATATCGTTCAGTTGATCCTGGCAATTCTGAAAGACGCAAACGTGAGAAAAGCTCAGATTGGATGCTTTCTCTAAAGAATTTTATAAAGTTGTTTGGAATGATACCTGACAGTTTCTAGAAACGGCCATTAACTCTGCGTATGATCATGTTGAATTATCTCCCACTCAGAAAGATGAGTTATTATATGCATGCCAAAGGATGATAACCGTAATCAGTACATTTTAAACTGGAGACCGATTTAACTTCTAAATGTACCAAACAAGTTGCTTCTGCATGTATTGCAAACAGAATTAAAATTTAAGAATCAAACAGGGTTTCTAAATGGACGATTCATTGACGAGGAAATTAGAAACTTATATGTTTTTACGATAAAAACACAACATTCCTCGAATGTTTCTTTTGGTTGATTTTGAAAACGTATTTGACTCTACCGCATGTCCATTTATTGATAATGATGTGCATTTTTTAAATTTTATGAACCAATGACAAATTTGATTAAACTGTTGTATTGTAACATCAAATGATGCGTAATTCTTAATTGGTAAAGTTTCCAACTGAATTGGTATAGAAAGAGAACGTAGACGGGAATCCAGTCTCCATATTTATTTGTATCCTGAGTGCAAAGAGTTTAGCCCATATGATACGACAAATATCACTATTTGGGAAATTAAGATAGCTATATATCCTATATCCTTTCAAAGTATGCTGACGATAAATTCATAAAGCGTTCAGCTATCTCTAAAATTGACCATCTTTTGCTATCATTAACACTTCCATCCAAGCAATTACTTTGTGAACCGAATAAATTCTTTTAGAGGTTTGTACGGCATGGATAAGAAGACAAATTCAAACAAAAACATTTCTGTGAAGGATTATCATGAGGGGAATTGAATATGATTTATATATTTATGTTTCTGAATACGTCAAAACTTACTGGCTTCGAATATTATCTGATGGGTCTAAATGAAAAATATTTCTTACAAATTGCAGTATAAAATATTAATAATTACTTTTCATATGGAACACAGTTTCTAATTCAGTGAAAAAGGATCTTAACACAATATGACATGTCGTCTTTGAAACATATTGTAATAAATTTGGAGTATGCGCATTTGGTTATGGCGCCCCTTTTTAAAGAATTCTTAGATTTTTGTGATTACTTGTCTGATTATTAGAATTCAGTGCAATAGAAATATTCCTTTGCCCGAAATAATTAACCACTTACTAGGAACAAACGTCACGGAGTAAAGTGTTAGTGAGTTTCCATGATGCCATGGTTAACTAGTAGTGGGTTCAGGTCCAAAATGAGTGTCCATGTTATATTAAAGTCCCTGCTAAAATCTAGTGGTGTACATTGATGGTGTGACTGCAGTGGCAGTATTTACGGTAGGAAACCGGTAAATTACACAATGAAATCAGTAAAAAGGGACTCGGCAGATACCGTTTATGTTACCATTGTGGCAAATGTAGTGCAGTTATACTATCGGAAAGTGCCTGGAAACCATAGTTTGACTGGCCTAAGATGGCGTAGTTAAAATAGTTCCCCGTGTTAAGGGACAGTTGCATAGCTTCTACGGCGAGAACTTATGGCGGTACGGAAACCTAACGAAGAGAGGCCATGCGGGTGTGCGGTTGGTGGATGTTTGGCAGGTTGTGAGATTTGTGGTCTTGAATTGACTAGAGTAAAATTTTTGTGTAGAACGGACACTTCGGGGTTTCTAATTTACATCTGAAGTTGTATGGAAGTTTTTGGAAATTTAGGGTAAACTTATGACTTCTAGCGGGAATCGAGCCAGTGTTTGACACCGCTTGGTCAAGTAAGGACCCCTGGCTTGTAACAATATTTAGACCAGACTATTTCATCAACACAAAAAAAAAAACCAGAGCTGAAACGATTTTAGATACATAAACTTGGTATAATCCTTGTATTAAAATAGATGGATAAAGTGTGTATTACAAAGCACGATTTCATAAAAGCATTACGTTCGAGAAATATTTGATTAATGCTGATGGTTTCTGGATAGGTATTGATTTAATGCTGATGGTTTCCGGATAGGTATTGATTTAATGCTGATGGTTTCCGGATAGGTATTGATTTAATGCTGATGGTTTCTGGATAGGTATTGATTTAATGCTGATGGTTTCTGGATAGGTATTGATTTAATGTTGATGGTTTCTGGATAGGTATTGATTTAATGCTGATGGTTTCTGGATAGGTATTAATTTAATGCTGATGGTTTCCGGATAGGTGTTGATAGTATTCAAATCAGATTATCATTAACATCACTTCAATTGATTTTAAAATCCTTTTATAAATATTACTGCGTATACTATTATCAGAAATGAGAAATGATGTGGAGGCATGTGCAAAACGTTTGAATTACTCTATTTAGAAGATGATTTGCAGAAATGATTGATGATTTAAGAATCTATGGTAATAAGAAAAGTAAAATGAAAGAGCGAAAATCAACAAGTTTTGTCAAATTTATAATATAATTTACTTCCCTAAAATACACAGCGAAAAAGTAAAATTAACTTAAAATATGGTGAATGAATTCCTAAAGTCCTAAATGCTCTATCAATTCCGAAAGTATAGAGTAATCAAAATAGGTTCCAAAGGTATTCTGACTGATGTCTTGTTTTCTACTGATGTCTCAACAGTATGGAAGAATGCTTATGATATGATCCAAACGTGTCTTTCAATAAATTCACAGTAATCCATGATAGGTATTAAATATCTTAAGGTCTTTAGGTAAATTCACAGTAATCCATGATAGGTATTAAATATCTTAATGTATTTAGGTAAATTCACAGTAATCCATGATATGTATTAAATATCTTAAGGTCTTTAGGTAAATTCACAGTAATCCATGATAGGTATTAAATATCTTAATGTATTTAGGTAAATTCACAGTAATCCATGATAGGTATTAAATATCTTAATGTATTTAGGTAAATTCACAGTAATCCATGATAGGTATTAAATATCTTAAGGTCTTTAGGTAAATTCACAGTAATCCATGATAGGTATTAAATATCTTAATGTATTTAGGTAAATTCACAGTAATCCATGATAGGTATTAAATATCTTAATGTATTTAGGTAAATTCACAGTAATCCATGATAGGTATTAAATATCTTAAGGTCTTTAGGTAAATTCACAGTATTTGATTTACAGGTATTATTGTAGTTAATCGGAAATATTTTTAGCACTGCAATTCCAACGAGTAATTCATTTAAATAAATAAACAAATGAATTCGTCTCAAAGAAATATTCCAAGACGGGAGTTTACTATTAAGAATTATTATTTCTACGTTATAATTCTATTATGTAGATTACTAAAACGCAATTGAAAGATTAGCACATTAATTCGTGAAGGATCCGATCTCATAAACAACAGCTTGTTTTTCTAGAACTCATGTGCTGAAATTAGATCACGTGATCTTTTTTTTTTGTTTCATAGCGTTACTAAACCTTGAAGCCCATGAACAAATCAATGTGAGCAATAATTTTTTTAACTAACCTACTTTTACTCTCTCAATTCTCAGTTTCTTTTCTTTCATATAAGGGCCAAAAATTAAATATATCTTTATATATATATATATATATATATATATATATATATATATATATATATATATATATATATATATATATATATATATATATATGCTTTATGGTTGAAATATTGTACCAATAAATATGTGTTACGTCTATGCTACATATAATTTTATGTTAATAAATCTTTTGTAAAAATTAGTTCCACTTCAGATAGATATAAATTAATTTATTGTCCAATCTTAAAGATCTGCTACTAAAAATAGAAACTTATAGTAGTTAAAATGGCCATAAATATACATCATGGACACATTATATCGTAGCTCCCAAAACAAATCTTGGCCTTTTTTTCCTAATATTTTGCTGATAATTTCCAATTGTAAATGGTAGTACGGAGTGGAGATCTTACTTACAATGGACAACAACTTTCCTTTGATTGATCAAAATACTCACTTTTGATTGGTCAGAATATTTGCGAGTAAGATCCGAAACTGGGAAAATTTTACAGCGTTAAAACTGATATCTTTTCTTTTTCCAGATTGTAATGAACTTTATTTAATATGGAAAATGTACAGTCATTGGGAAAAGACTAAAATTCAATGCCATATTAAAATTCTACGGATGATTTTACAAACAACAAATAAAATTATGGGTAATCTTACATAAAGAATCACTTGAATCTAATAGAATAGTTGCAGAATGTAATATACAATGTGTTTGTACGCATTGATCATTTGAAACTAAAAACGTGTCCGACTTTGTCTAACATAATTTCCTTTCTGTAAGCTTGATTGACTGAAGAATGTGCAATACATTTGAATGTGTTATTCGAAGTGCTGAGGACATCAGATTTGCTGTATTCCAGTTTCGGATTGTTCGATCTTTCAAGTTTTCTCGCAGTGGTAGAATGAGACGGGATCTAACAAGTTATTTCGGTGATACCTAATTTTGGAGTGGTCAAGATTTCATTTATCAAAGTTTCACTGCAGTTCAAATGCAACCGAAAATGGAAGATATACTTACATAGGCATTTGCCCAAGGAAATATCATCCCTAGGGTGAAGATACCCAAAAGAGGGCCACCGATCATACCGAACAAGGACAAAGCAGCCTGGAATGTATGAAGAAAAAAGCTATCAATCATGTGTTGGAAATTTAATGTTTGCCAGCTGATAAGGCTCTAAATAACCGAACGTTTTTAGATGGCTCGACATCCAAGCCGGATATTATATTTGGAGAACATATTGGCCTTTGTAAATTTTTTTAGTCTCTGACTTTTGATCTTTTGCCTGTGTTCAAAACCTTACAGTATATATATATATATATATATATATATAGAGAGAGAGAGAGAGAGAGAGAGAGAGAGAGAGAGAGAGATATGACAAAATTAATATGTCCATATGCTGGATAATTAATAGATATAAACATTAGTTAATGCAAGAGAAATATATCCATGCATTATTAGACTTAGATGAATGGATCTGTTTCTGATCGTCTGTTACATCAACTAATATATATATATATATATATATATATATATATATATATATATATATATATATATATATATATATATATATATATATATATATATATAGTATGGTTTTGCGATACCCATGTACAATTAGGACTGTTGCCCGCTTTTCGTTTTTGATGTTCATTTTTGGAACATGATAAACTATAGGTGTACCTCGTGTATTTCAAACTATATACGTGTCTTTCATTTCACGTCGTGAGAAACATCGCTGATGCATTAAAAACCCTAAATTTGTCAATTCGACACGGATAATTCAGTAATATGGTGGAACTGAGGGGCAAACTTTCAAGTTTGATAGCGGTCCTAACTACTCCGATGTTTGTCGGATGATGGCGCAAATTTAAATGGACAAAGGTGTTCGTTATGCATCATAGCTATTTCATTTCAGTTAATGAAGTTCAGGAAAAATTATTGTACAGAAGCAAATTTCGTTACGGAAAGTGACGTGATATAAGTTAAGTACTAGCAGGGGCATAACTGATTCCATTTATTTAAAAGCTCGTCACTAGATTGGCTAATGACCCAGCGAAATCATTCCATACAGCCCGTCTGTGATATCATGGGATGCTGCATATAACACGATACAAATATGGCGCCCAAATTTTCACTACCATTGATCTAATTTATAGCTTTTTCAGGACATATGCGGCCGTTACGGGGAATAACTACATGGTTGGACGATTGTACGTAACAGATTTAATCGGTTAGTACCTTACGGAACGTCAGCACAATAAAGGCTATATGGTGCCTATTTAAAGTAAAGTAAAAAATTCAAATATGATGACATAGAAATTAATGTAGCACTTGCAAGCCTCTGGAAATTTCTACTCGTTTTTCAGTCGAACCACTATTTGCAACTGTACGGTGTAATTCAGTCCAATCACTACTTGTAACTGTACGGTGTTGTTCGTTCCAATCACTACCCGCAAATGTACGTTTTTGTTCAGTCCTATCACTAATTGCAACTGTACAGTTTTGTTCAGTCGAATCACTACCTGCAACTGTACGGTGTTGTTAAATCAAATCGCTATATGCAACTGTATGGTGTTGTTCAATCCAATCACACCCTTATAGGCTGGCATGAATTTGGCACTGACTTGTGTAAAAATGAGTACGTAAATGGACAAAAAATGCATTTATTCTTTGTTACTATTGTAACTACACATATTACCATCCCTTTATTGATTCATAATTTAATGCTTTATTTCAGATGTTTTAAAGAGCTGGCCAGTTGTGCCCAGTAAACAATGTTGGTAAGAAGGGTAGCACGTTTCTATATCTCAAGCACTCAGTAATTACAGATACTACACGATACTTTGTTTTAACGGACGATATTTGCATATAATTCTCTAAAATGAGGGTTGATGGCGAGGGACTATTTTATTTGTACAGAGTCAGTTCTTTCGCCAGGGTACTACTCGACACACGTTATTTGCCCATCTTCTTAGAAGGCAACATAGCTTCATGAATGGGCTCTTAATAGTAATCATCATCATTACAGCCTTGTCCCTAAACCTCCTGAGGAATATCCATGAGTTCCTCATATGCTTAATGAAGTCTTTCATGCTAGTTTTTAAAATGCTATATAAATAGTGTTTGATCTACGTTTTAGACTTGCGGTGCTAAAATCAAAAGCAATATATATTGGAATGACAACAACAAATTATAAGATTTGAATGCATAATCATTGAAGGATGTGCAATCATGTATGTTGAAATGCTAGTTGATTGTTGCGTTGTGACTTTCACCAATTAAACATTGGGATTATATCCTAATAAAATTCCAACACATTGATGTCCAAGTGGGTATCATGATGAACGAGCGACATATATTTATATAATCTAGGTTTGCTGTAGCGACAAATATCTTCCTGTCTGGTTCTCAACATACATCTGCTACAATGGATGTTGTGATTCAAAACAGCTATCTCATTCATAATCGTCATGTTTATTGTAATAGTTGTATTTATCTGTAAGCATGATACAAGCTAGATGATAATTGCATAAGCACATTATGGTGTACTGTGCCGAAACGCTATATACACCCCGCCTGTGTACAGGATTATAACGTTATATACACCCCACCTGTGTACAGGATTATAACGTTATATACACCCCGCCTGTGTACAGGATTATAAAGTTATATACACCCCGCCTGTGTACAGGATTATAACGTTATATACACCCCACCTGTGTACAGGATTATAACGTTATATACACCCCACCTGTGTACAGGATTATAACGTTATATACACCCCGCCTGTGTACAGGATTATAACGTTTAGGCACAGTACATCACAATGTGCCTATGCAATTATCTTCTAGCTTGTATCATGCTTACAGATAAATACAACTATTACAATAATCATAACTGTTGGTACATTTTGCATACATTCAAAACTTTACCATGGTTCTTATCTATACATAGCTATACAGACACATCTATAATTACATTGTTCGGCAGTGTTACTATTCAAAGCAGACTGGCGACATGCATATACCATCAAAATTAGTTCCTGCGTAACGTCATAATACTTGCTACTTCATTAGTTATGCTTTCCAAGGTTTTGAGAAGTAGAATCATGGTAACATGAATCACGTGTACACGTCTACCGAATGATACCTTATTCAGTGTTTGTAAAGCTAAATATAAGAAGTAAATTTTTCTCAACTTGAGAACAAAGCAGTCTTACCATTTGTTTCTTAAACACGATACAATAGTCCTGAAATGACATACCTTTAATTAAAGAAATAATCTGTTATATTGTCCGGTTCAACCAGTGCCAAGGTTTTTAGGACGTTGTCCAATCGAACATGTGCCTTTGTTCCTCTGTATAAATTATTATTACGGTGAAGGTTTTATGTATGCAAAATTTACCAGCAGTAATGACTATTTTCTGCTGTATTAAAATATAAGTTGCTTACAAATGAGACAAGCTAGAAGATAAATGTTTCTGACAGTTGCAGAGCACACTATGATGTACTGTTACAGGAGATTTTCATATACCAATGTCAGGTACAAGATTAGGAATGAGCTAGCTGCTTTGAATCACCATATACATACTGGCAGAGTGTACTTAGAAACAACAAGAGGAGATGGCGTATGTCATTTTACTACAGCAATATATATCTTGATGAGAAAAAGGTGGAAATCTAGGAAGATACTGCTCGAACAGTTGCTTATTCCTTGACTCACAAAGTTTCATTTGTCAATAAGTCCTCTTCTCAGTACCGTTTTGGTAACAAATTATATCAGTCTGATTTAAGCACGTCCTCATCTGGCACGACATTTAGAAATAAAACTTCTAATATGACTGATTGGAAATCCTTATATCTTCCTACGTGGAATTAATGTAAGAAGGGCATTTTACTTCTGATTACTACATATTAAAAATAAGCAACAGAGCTATTTCGAATGCTCTTATTTCTAAGAGGTCAATGACATGGTCTGGTACATTGGTTGGATCAAAGAAGACCCGATCTGATTACATTATGGAGAATTACGAAATATTCGTGTCGAAAGGTTCTTTATCAAGTATTGGTAATTCTGTCAAGCCTATCCCTAGCACAATATAAATGGACAAACGAGCTTCTCAGTGTCTTTTAGTATCAGGTAACGTCCTTTGTCTGAGAGGTCTTCCTCAGGGAGTAATTTTACTCTACATTTTGTCAATTTGATATCAGACTCAGTATCAGGACCCGTGGCTGTCGGAGCAGCAACTTCGTTACCCATCAAAAGCATTTATGTTTTTGTCAAGCAAAAACCTAGCTAGATATAAGGTCCTATTTAATCCAGTTGTTATTGACAAGCCGGTTTTGTATCAAAACGTTTATCTTGCTTAGAATGAAATCCCTGATTTGTGTCCTTCATATTTAGTTACTATAGCCATGGAAACATGAGCTCTTGAGAATGAGGCTAATCAGGAAATTATTCCGTTAGCTGACACATGTATTGGTCAGGCTTTTGATGAGGTCAAGTTTGTCCTAAGTAATGGTAAAAAATGGAGTCATTATGATAAAATGGAGACAACCTGCGGCTCCCGCAGGTGACGAGTAGTTAGTGAGCTATTTATCGCTCCGAAGTCATGTCAACAAGAAATTCTTAGTCTAGCTCATGAAACTCCCTTGGCGTGTCATTTTTTTAGTCACCAAGGATTATCGCAAGATCTTGGGACCATTTTAATTGGCCAAAAATAAAATTTATGTTTCTAAACAATGTAGGTCCAATTACGCTTGTCAAATGGTAGGAAACCCGGATAAGAAGAGGCATTAAAAAGAAATTCAATATTTGACGGAGAATGATTTCTTAAAAGCGTGTAAATGTAATCTGAGTTCATCGTGTATTATTATGCCTAAACCAAATAATACTTACCGTTAGTGTCCTGACTATCGAAAATTGAACAATGTCACCAAAACGAATTCATTTGCAGTGTCAGTAATCGATGACTGGAAATGCTAAATGTTTCCACGATTGACCTTTTACAAGGATTCTGGCAAATTTCATTACGGAAAAAGCAAAAGAAATCTCGACAGTTGCAACTCTTGATGAATATAAAGTGATGCCCTTTTATATTAAAATTCCCCGTCTACATTCCAGCGTTTGATGAACTTGATAACATCTTGATAACAAGTGTGATACGTACATCAGTGACATCATCATCTACAACGACACCTTGAAACATCATTTGTAAACCATTCATAAATTCTTTGCGTGACTCAAACATGCAAATCTAAAAATTAATTTACGTAAAAGTGAGTATTGCCGTTCTTATTTGCATTTTAGTACATGTTGTGAAACACGGTCAAGTTAAACATATAGTCGTAAATTTCATGTCTATCTCAGAAGTAACTCTGCCTATCAGTAAAACGCGACAGATTCAATTCTTTGGTATCGCTGGATATTAGATCTCAATTTGTTCCATAACTGCTAAACCTCATACGAAACGTAATGAGAAAGGAATGTAATTTATATTGGTCACACAAAAATCCCAGGCGGCTTTTAATTAATTAAAGTCCATATTTAAGAGTACACCAGTTCTTTCAGCTCCAAGTTTCAGTCAGCTATTTATAGGTCTGCTGGTGCAAGAGGGTTGGTGGAGTATTGATTCAAGGAGACAAAACAAATCGTGGATCACCAAGGGTGTCATTTTTCAAACGAACCACAATATTGACAGAGAAATTATTTCAGAAACAAGAAGGAATCTTTTGCTTTGATATTGGCTTTGTATCATTTTGAGGTGTTTATTAGTTCATCTCCTTCCTCGATTATTGTATTCAGTGATCAGAACTGCCTTACAGTCGTTAACAAAAGGAAAAACAAAAATCAGAGATTGATGAGGATTAGTTTAATGGTTCATAAATACAATATGATGTATGTAAATTTCCATTAAGAGTTTTCAGAAAATGCTTTTGCAACATAGGTCAAGTGTTGATGTAAATATAAGAGGCTTTGTAAACAATACTTTCGTTCCTATCTTAATATCAGTCTTTCGGAATCTATGATTTGAGATTTTGGTTGTGTTCAGATATAATTTGAGATGAATCATTGAACTTATTGATTGGAATTTTTACAAAGTTCTCATTGAAACTTTTGGACTTACATACTACTTGGGGATTATCTTGAATTCATTTAAAAACATTATGGATTATAACATCTTGATACATCAAGAATATAGGCACATCGGCACATTAAAGACACGAAATTCATTCTGAATATTCCATTCTTCTGAACTTGTTATAGAACATTTACGATTATTTGGAATTTAATTCGCAACACTGTAAATTCCTCTTAGACTTTACTTCGTAACTTAGAAACAAAATGTATTGTCGATTTTACTAAACGTGTCGGTTCCGCTTCTTTCTAATACTCATCTTAAGAAAAAATATTAACATTGAAAAATATGAAGGACATTTCTTTTTCTTGAGCGCCAATATGACAATTTAAATTCTATGGAACTAGGAAAGTTTAAGTGATGGTGTAAATATACAGTATTTTCGTCAAATGTTTTGTGGATTTAGAAATATATCCGAAAGCGTGCATCACGTTTGAAACAGAAGAATAAAAGTGAAGTCTCTATTTTATAAGACTTAAATAGATATAGGTATTTTCTACGGGTGTGAATTTTGTACTTGCCATTCTAACTGCGGTCATACTACTTGGTGAAATCTTTTCACTGAAATCCAAACAAGATGGTATGGAATTTTTCTAGCATCTTTTTGATAAAATTATAGATTTTTTATTAAAACATTATTAAATAGTGAGTTGTATGTCGCTAGTATATATATATATATGAAGTGAATTTAGCAAGTGTGTTTTTCGATGGCCCTACATCATTATTTACGGCGTTTCCTAGCTGTTAAGGTGATCATTTCTTAAACAAAAACGTGACCTTATGCAATGAATAGTTTTTGATGATTAAATCAATATAGACAACTTGTATTGTTTTGGTATGAGGAAAGGGAGCCAAATAAAGTGGTCTCTCATATTACGTCCACTGTATTTTCTGCGGTATCTGTGTGCGTGGATGTCCGTTATCAAATAAAAGGCAGAGTGAAGAAAGTAAGGCCATTTAAACATACATTGTTTTAGATAAAGTGTCATTCAATGCAATATTGATTTACTAGCACTAGTTACATCAAGCTATTATAATATATGCCAGTTATTAAACATCTTCAGTATGTTTCAATATGTGTTTTGCATAATAAATAAACAATTACCCTCATTCATGGCAGTATATCTGAAGTATGTGCAGAGTTTTATTTCGCTGTTGACTTCAGTTTGCACTGCACGGCTTCCCACTCTTCCACTTCTAGTTCTTGCCCCACGCCTTATCATTCCTCTCTCTCTCTCTCTCTCTCTCTCTCTCTCTCTCTCTTAATGGTCTCTCATGATTTGAGCTGGAAAGAGAGCTGATTTATTTATTTTGTGTAACTATAGAAATTTCCACAAATTAGTTTATTTTGTCAGGTGTATCTTCTTTATTACACATCACATTTGCTAATGTGTACCACTTGTTTCTGTAATGAATTTTGCCACGTAACGACATTTATCATTTTTACGCTTGGGCTTTCGTGATTACTTTACAAACTTTCGTGTACTTATTGTAAATGGAGAGTCACCCGAGAGTGTGTTTTGAAGGTCGTTTTGGACCTGAATTCCCTACTCCAGTTACCGCAACTCCTTTCCAACTCCTGTGTAAAATGTACTTGAATACCCTGACTAATCAATAAGGCTAAAAATTGGAGAAGCAAAATAACAAATTAGTTATTTAAATTAGTGTCATGGCCATAAGTGCTTAATCTATTTACTGCTGCAATGTTTGTTGTCAAAAACGCCAACTTTTGATTTGTAATTTTCTTTTATATTTTGCAAAATGTACAAATTATCGTACGGAAGTGAAAGACTTTGATAGTCATCAAATTTGTCCCTTGAATCTATGATATCGAATATCACTGGATTTTGCAATCGGACCGTCCATTTGGTACGTATGCATGGAGGGAGAGGGTTAACCCAAATGCATACGCTTGCGTATGGCAGGGGTCTGCTGACAATGTACGTACGCATAGGAAACGGTGAGGGGTGAAACCTCGATAATAATTTGTTTAATACGTAACCTGTTCGACTGGGTTCAGGCGGCGTTTGAATTTTAGCGGACACTAGACAAACTTTTTAAAGTTATGCATATTATTTCTTTGATGCAGCCAGACATTCAACGTCGGTGGATTATCTGTTTTATTAAACACGTTACACGTTAACATTATTAATCCTTGATCTTTTCTGCGTGGATTAAAAATAGACCGTTATATAGAATTGGGGGTGGGGGGGCGGCGAGTCAAGCGTACGTACGCAGGTGTGTGTGTGTGTAAAAAAATACGCATTTGTACCGGGTGGGGGAGGGGTCAAGCTTTGCCAGATTTTTGCGTACGTACTAAATGGATGGCCCCATACTTTACAAAAGATGTAGTTTTAAGTAAGTCTTCTACCGCAGAAAAGATTTGAATACAATTATGAAAAGTAAATCCAGAAAAATTTAACTTTTTACTATTAAAATGAAAAGAAAACAGGAAAAAGATGAGAAGCAGAAGAGCATACTCATCGTAGTTGACATTGGTTTAGTGGCGTGATTCTGTTATGTCATTAACTTCGGTGTTCTCAATCTTGCATATAATTATGCAAATTTAGGAACCTGGAATCAATCATTTAATTCTTTCCGGATCCGCCGATCACTGCCGAAGGAAGGTTTCAAGAAGGAAATAGTAGATTCCTGTAACTGTATGTACTTGATATTATCTAAACATTGCATTCTAAATATTATTTAATCAAACAATATTCAATAACGTCCCGATAAGGTCGCAATAAAATTCAGTCCCATTTGTACAATCGGGCCTTTAACTATCCATTTATCAAACCATTCGCAAACGTTTATATTTTGCTCAATACATTGGAGACACATCTTGGTCTGGACAAGATACGAACCATCAATAACATAGAAATAAGATACCAACCTGAAGAACACCCCCTAGAAGTGATGCAACGTATGTCAATCCAATGCATATGAGACCAAATACGGCAGCTGAAAACAAAGCAAAATAAATAAATAAATACAAAAGTAGAGCAGACAAAATGAGCAAGTATAATGTATGTAACATGCTAAGACAAAATAATGCCAAAGCTGTATTTAAGTATTTAAGAGACTACGTTCAAGACAAATCCTGACAATGTTGGAAAGGTGACTTTTCTTAATTCCGAACAAATTTTTAAAATTCAAATGTTTCATAATAACTTATCATGTTCATTACTTTGGTAGCTGTATAACCAGGGATCTGCCATCCCTTTAAACTAATAGTTTCCTTAAAAAATAAACTTTTGGCTTCACTAAGAATACAAAAGCAAGCCAAGACCCTATTTAGTAACTAGCTTCTAAATGTCAGTGCCTTTTCTCAGCTAGAATCATAGGTGCTGTAGAAAGTATTCTTTTGAGGAGTCTAAATGAAGTTTGTTATTGGTTTATAAAACAAACAATTCACAAACTGTATAACGATAGGATTTACTTTTTCAATTAGATGTTGTAGCAATATTAGATGTTGTAGCAATGTTAGATGTTGTAGCAATATTAGATGTTGTAGCAATATAAGATCTTGTAGCAATATTAGATGTTGTAATAATATTAAATGTTGTATCAATATTAGATGTTGTGGCAATATTAGATGTTGTAGCAATATTAGCTTTTCATTGATTAGTCAGTGCATCAAATCAGCAAAATGAAAGGTTATTTCGTCTGAGGTAATCAAAGTTAAATGTACTGCACATGGACAGCCGATTCAGCGTGATGTGAGCTGGATTCATTAATGCACCCTTCTTGTGGTGAGTCTGCTACGCTAACCGTTGTCTCATCTCTGATATCAAGTGGAGTTTAATTGAACAAGTAGGATCTTAAGTTGCCGTGCGCTTCTAGCCTATGTCGCGGGTGGTTTTAAAACTCGGGTAAATAAAAGTCCCGGTTTGAACACTATATCCAACCAGTGACCAAGCGAAATACTTTTCGGTTGACTTTATTGACAGGACGACACCTACTGAATGACGCAGCTACTATAGAAACGCTATATTTCGTTAAGCTGAATTCGCCAAACGAAGTCTTAGTTTCAAAAGCGTAACCCTCACCTATGATTTTGGACGCGTTTGTTGCCCTCTCCTCTGACATATCTTTGTAGAAGTAGGCCCTGACAACATCTTGTAAGACACAGGCTGCGATGGAATTAAGGCCAGATGATATTGTACTGCAATAGGGAATTTGACAACATCTGGTAAAGCACAGGTCGCGACTAAATTAGGGTCACATGATATTGTACTGTAAGAAAGTGAATATGTAAACAGCTTGTAACACACAGGCCACGACTAAATTAAGTCCAGATTATACTGTACTGCAAGAGAATAAATAATATATTAAGGTCAATTTCTTTCTTCACAATGCTCCACCAGAAAGTCCCTCGCCCCATAATTAGAGTAATATAATTATTGAATAGTCTTATATCGGTTACCATCTAAATTTGCTTTTAAGTCGATTCCACCTCCAAACTGCACAGATCACAATCAACGTAAGCATACTGCGCTGGCGGATCTGGGCCAATGCAGTTTGTTTGGCGCAATCAGTAGAACAAAACACATATACCCTGATTAGAGTCTTTTTTGCCAGTTGTACTCGCCGTATACGTGACTACATACAGTACTGTTATGTTTACTGTAAGCCACATATATATCTATTATTTTAGTGAGTTTTTTCCTATGGGTATTGTAAAGAGGATATAGAATTACTCTGTAAGTCTCTGTTCTTGTTGATCACACATTAGCAAACACTGCTAAGCAACAATCTGGAACTAAAGAAAGCAATAATTCTGGAATCAAAAACATAATTACACGAATCTTCAGCGACGGTGACCTTAAAGGAGATAAATAATCGTGTTATGCAAGTTCAGAACTGTGTTACTTTATAATGTCATTTTATCAACAGGAAGAAAAGTAAAATGTAAAATGTAAAACATGTAAACACATTCAGGCTTACACTCTAATCATGTGCAAATTGGGAGGGGTGGGATTAGAGTAGACCATGATGCTATCTGGATTAAGAAACCTGAGAAAATATTTACCAAAAGCAACTTAGAATATTTTGATGACTTCCACGTACCTCAAAGCGCCACTGAATAGACAGGCAACAAACAATCCTGGAATGCCATAAACATTTCCCATAACGTCCATCACAAATAGAGGTAATAGCTGAAATGTTTGCAAAAGAAAATGTATGCAGTGCAAACCTTTTCGTATTAAATCTGCTTTAAGTGCAGTCCATGTTTTGGGTCGTTAGTAACTGTAAGTGGTTAAATAATAGCAGGGCCCACAATACACTAGTCCAGTAAATGAAAACGTGTTGTCCTAATTGTCAATATACTATTTCTTTTCTGATAGCAGGTAACTTGTTACCAACTTGTTCTTTGGTTCATCGATGACGATAAGAAAAGACGATGATGCTACCTTGTATTCATGTGAGATTGAAACATTTGCTTGGTCGAGTTGAAGTCTATCCAGCACTACATTTGCTAAATTACGAAAATCAAGAAGAAGTAGTAATGTAAGTATTGGCTCCTGAAAATATTAAATTTCGGTTTCAGTAGATATGACGAATTGTTGCTAACGCCGATATGAATGAATGGTAGTATGGTTAGTCATAATGACGGACTTAGGGATACTTCTGAATCAACGTAAACATAATAGAAATTGTTTTCGTGGTAGCATCAATACCCTTGCTGTTTCGAAATGCTACTTTTTTCAAAGAGGGGTAAACTCTCATATTATGTTATATATACAATGCTGTCGGGCTATTCTGCGCACCTAAGGTTTTCGTCACTATATTATCACCAAAACGCATCTAGAGTTCGAAAAACTGACGGAAAATAAAACATTATATCGCTTACCGTTTGAAAAGTGGCTATTGTCACCACATCATTCTGTTCAAAACTATATTAATTCCGAACATAGGGGATACTACCCCTGTGTTTTCGAGACTCATGAAATGTCGACCTATACTGTGCATAGCTTTACAACAATGTAACGTTTTTGCATCGGACTGTGGAAATGAAATACATAACTTTGCACTTTTTTCCGTCAGCATCTAAACATAATAATCAGGTCAGAGTTATAGCTTTTTCTTCTTCAAATAATTCAGCGTAAAACTCAATAAATGTGATGAGATTTTATTCAAACTAAATCGATGTTGAAAACGACCTAGTGTAATTTCAACATGTTATAAACCTCAGCATCTTATAACATGAACATATCACATTCAAGCCTTCATGGAAGGAGTCAACATTGCACTAAATTCACTGCGAATAGGGCAAGTTAAACTACCTCCATGGGCGACATTTGTCACATGCGTACAGTATTTGAGATGAACCCAGCCATCACAGTTTTCACAATTTGCCCAGGCAAGTATTTCGGCTATTCCAGATCTTCCAAACCCTTGAGGTGAAAACAAATTGTATACACATCAGACATGATCATCATTGTCATCATTATCATCTGTGGCACTATCATATGCATTCAGGAAGAAAACGTAGGATATTTTCTTCCATGTTATAGAGATTACTTTCCTAAATTAAATGTGTTATGCATATTTGATTTAATTTATATTTGATTAAATTTAATTTTCTGTAAGAATTAGTTTTTTTACATGTTAAAGTAATGTAATTTTGTTTACCGGAATTTGAATTTTTCCAGAAATTATTTTAACTTTTTTGTTTTCTGGTCCGACCTATGTATCTAAAAGCTCACCTGGTTCCTGGCCTTGATTGAGGATTAGGTAAACAACTCCATTTCTTAATTTATTTGTTAGTGGAATACATAAAATGAGATCAAGGCTGTACTGTAATACGTGACCTTAGACATGTAAATAGCTTCTAAACTGTTCTCGAAGGTGATCACGTGACCCTCATACGGGTATCTATTTTGCGTCTTAGATGACTGTATAATCTTTGTCTATTGAAAAATTAGTCAGTTTGGTTTTTTTACGTTGGACACTGAAGAGTATTTCGTTGTGACCTGATGAGTAGAAGTTATATTTTTTGGAATTATATTTTTTCCTGGAAATATTTGAGTGCTCATACATATTTCTTGAACAAAGACATTTCTTGAAATTTTGTTCGGAAATTCAAACACCGGATTATTGTTTGTGGATCGACAAAGAATTGTAGACACGTCCGTACTGTACTTTATCGCCTTCAATTTTGGAGTTTTCGTCGGGACTCGAACTTGAATTTATTAGAACAATTTATTACTAGGACTAATGGTTTATAGTTTTATGATGATTATTCATGGATTACTTTTGGATTTGATTCTTAAAACCGTAAGTACTTTTTTCCATTTTCCATTGTTTTTCCAGGTAAATAAATTATTTCTTAAATTTTACAAAGCTTGTTGATTTCACTTTTTCATTGTTAATTAGCCAACACGGTGGTATATATATATATATATATATATATATATATATATATATATATATATAGTGAGAGAGAGAGAGAGACGGACAGACAGACAGGCAAACAAACAGACAGCCAGAGATAAAAAAACACCTTTTGCAAGAGAAGTACATACCTGGTCAGAGGCGGAGACAAGTTTGAATTGAATTGGGTCACAATGTCTATAGAAGGCATACATCGTAATGCCTATCAAACAACCCAAGTAGAGAATTCCCCAGAGTCCTGGTAGATTGAGCCACATTGCTCTGAAATCGTACGAAAGAATGATTATAAAGCTGTTATTTAATGGAGAACTGACTGAGGTCATTTATTGCTTAAAAGTCTACACTTATAAACTTATAGATTTCTTGAAGTAACGTATTTTTTTCTAATATATTAGCATTGGTTCTTTGAAACACATATTTTATAACGACGTTCTTAATAAAATGTATTTATTACAGCCAACAATTACGCCACAAGATCATATTTATTTTAAAAAGTAGTACATTTCGTAGTATTAGTAGCAGTAGTATTGGTGGCGGTGACAATGCTATTGACGACTTACATTTGAGCTTCCTTTAGAGAACCACATGAGCACGCCCTCTGGACCTGAGATTGATTTACGCCATATATGGCAATCCACGTGAACATGCCGCCAATGACAAGGGCCCAAACGCTATGACGTGTAGCAGGGTCTGGACTCCAACTTTCAAAGAAAAGGTAGCAACAAAATATTTGTATAAATAAAAACTTTATGCACTGGAAAAATTCCCCAAGAATCTTCAAATTCAGATAGTATGAATTTTGAAGAGAAAACTTATATAAGACTTTAAATGATTAATACATAAGTCACGATTATTTGTTGCATGGCTTCCATACCGTCGTCTATCTTGTGTTATCTGGATCCGTCACCAGTTGCTTCATTCAATTCATACGAACAACGCATAGACTTCTTCCGACCGAAGTTATCAGAGAGCTTGCTGGTTTCAATGCCTTTAATGTTGGTATAAATTATACCGATCCGTCAGCAAATACGGCCTCGTTAAGTAGAAGAATACAAGTTTAAACTAACTTCTGAAACCCTGCTTCCAAGAAATTAGCTATATGTGGCAGAACGCGTCCCACCATCAAGGCTTTTAGAATTTTTAAAGATGCTGAACTGCAGTAAAATATGGAACCTATTGTTAACTACAAATGACCATTAACCAATATCCTCTTAGAACATTTTCCACAAAGTTTATAAGCTAACAACCTTGAAGGAAATCATTTTACAAACTACTCATTCGTTTCCAACAAATATTATCCACCTTATTAAACAATAGAAAACAAATGATAATGATAGGCCATACATAATGGCCACTATCGTTAAAACATGGCGAACTTTTAAATTACTTTTTCTCAAACAGCACTCGATAGTCTTTTAATAAATTGAAATGTACATTCAAACTTCAGAAGAATTCATGATTCTATAAAGGACGTCAGTTGCTATTAACTATGCCGGCTTTACTCAAATTAGCAAATATTGATACCCCTCTCGAAACAACTACTAAACCAGCTTAATACCAGATTGTCGATTCATTAATAATGCTGATCCTCAATTACTGATATAAAAACAACTAAACGAATACATTTGTACAGGTTTAGATGAAAACGCTTGAAACATTAAAAATCGATACTCATCTTTTTCTTAAATATATTATGCCATAAACTATTACTGTCAATATAAAAAATATATACACTTGGACCACTACTAAAATAACTGAGTAAAAATCAAATTAAAATAATTCAAAATAAAATGTTCCACATTTTGTAAAGAACTTGATCATGAGCATGTGGATCATTAACATAGATTGAATTGTCAATTTATTATTATTATTTTTTAATTTTTTGTTTTTGTTTTTGCAGTTGGTAGCGAATTAAGCGATCTCATTCTCACTTCTCTACCTGGGTATTTTGTTTTATGCGCGAAACAGCATATATTTAATATATAATGGGGATAAAAATGAATGGCGAGGAGAAATATTCACAAACAATTAAAAATACTTATCTTCACAACAACTGAAGAGAGTAGGATTCAAATTAAATGGAGTCCCTAACATCTAAGTAATTTATTATGTTCTTTCGTAAACAAAAAAAAAAACAACATAAAATCAAATTTTGATGTTTGGAATCCTTGGTCATATCAAGAAATATGTGCCAAATGTTTGATGAACTGACTGCTTGGTTAATTATAAGATAATATAGCTGTTAACAATTATTTGTAGCTACTGCAGACTTTGATTACTTGATTATTTTAACATCTGTATGTTTACAATGTAACAGAAAATAGTTTATAACGATGTTGCAGTTTCTAGATGTTAAGTTTAATAAACTCTCAGATGGAGTTAACGAAGATCTTCAAGCGAACCCTGACAATGATGGCTGTTGGGGACTCGGGTACACACACAAACACACACACACACACACACATCGCACTCTATCCTTGTGATAAGCCTGAGGTTATGTTTCCATTGATCTGCTTGAAGTCTTACAAACGACACCATATATTACTTTAGATGATATAAGCGGCCCAACGGAAGTCGAATACCTCATTAACTCTAGTCTGCTGTATCATCACATTAAGAATTGAATTCTACGTCACCAGTCATTGCCTGCAAGATTCAACACAAAGGGAGGGACACATTACAAAGTCCTTACTCTGTTAGAACAGTTCTCCCAGTCTCCTCTGCATACGACCATGCCTGCGACATGCCGCCCACAGACTCTGCACCTTTGATCAAGACAGCAATGAGACCAGCATACATCATTCCTATTTGAAATGAATCCGTCCATAGTACAGCTTTCATCCCACCCTGCAAGTACATGTGTAAACTATTTCGTTGAAAAATTAAAATAAAAGTTTGACCATGTATTTATTACTGTTAAATACAGCGATATAAAATGTTTCCAAATAAAACAGTCATCATTTAATATACACAGATCATGGTTCCGATATATCTCTTTCATTCTAATAATGTTTCTGTTTTTGACTTGTTATTTGTATTGCGGATGGTGATGGTGGTGGTGAAGAGTCAGTCAAGGAATCATTACGTGAAGTGCAGTGCTGCAAATATTCCAAGGGCCAAGAGCCTCAGGACCATTTATCAAATTTTGCAGGTATGTAGCTATACAAACGACTGGAATATCTGTCTTGAAAGAGTTGTCTAGAAGCAAACGCCTTTATGCTTTTTGTAACTTCGATAACAAATATTCAAGAAATTGATGGAGCGCCTAACGTTTATCCTGTGATATTTGAGCAAGCTAAGAGTTGTTTCTTTGTGTTAATTTATCATTCATCAGTACAAGTAATGTTACGAATATAAACTTTTGTTATTTTCAACCGATTAATGGTTAATTTACGAATTGATCCGACTGGTGATTAACCGATTTATCGATTGATTGATATGTATTGACTGATCAGTTGAAGGATAAATTGATGAACTGGCTAATCAGAATTTGATGATTTATTGATTGTTCCATTGACCCTCCCATTAGACAAGTGATAAATACATCAATTTAGAGATTACTTGCATTGGAATGTATTCCTCATTTAAAATGTATCCCAATTGTGGTAAAATACTTGTTGAATTAATATTCATGAAGCAGTCATCTTGAATTTTATCTTTCTACAATCACCTACTACTAACTAGGTCATTTACATGACAGTGTAAAAATTGTTTGCTATTTACCTGCTTGTAACCACATTACTCTGTTGTATAATCAATTGATGTACTTATCGCGTATTCATAAATTATAATAACTGACGGTACGTTTATATCGAGTGAACTAATTTCGAATATTTATAAGGAGTCTCTGATTCACATGTGCCGGGAACGAGTGAACACATCTTTGTTTCACGAGACACTGTTATCTTTAACCATGATCGGCCTTAGGGCAAGGCGAGGAAAACGGTTGCATTGGGCTCCGCGTTCCAAATGATGAATAATTTGGACTACTACAGCAACCACAGTAGCCGGGCACCGCTGCCAGAGTGTCGTCTTGGGCTAGTCAATCTATAAGGCCGGGACAGAGTGTCGCCTTGGGCTAGGCAATCTATAAGGCCGGGCCAGAGTGTCGCCTTGCGCTTGGCAATCTATAAGGCCGGGCCTGTCTTTAACTGATTAAATTGTGGATGTTTGATTCTCTGAGAATAGCTGTCTTTCATGCTGACAGACAGATCCAGCTCTAAAACGCATTCAGTCCACTGAAGGCGAATCATCACATGATCTGCTGCGAAGTTTAGGAAGTTGGGAAGGCACAACGCTAAGTTGACATGTCTACAGCAGAGTTTTGATTGATTTACAGATCACGATAAATACCTTGTTTTTAAAATATTATCTTACTAAAGACAGTATGCATAGGCTATGTTCCACCAGCAAATATATTTTAAATCTTAGTAACAACAGTATCAAACTTATTTATTTTACATAAAATGAACGACCAAATTCGAACGTTTTATACCTATTAGTTCAGGCTGTCCAGTGGTAGGCAGGACGTAGTGCGAGAGGCATTAAACACTAGAGAAAGGGAGGAAACTTTCAACCTAAAGGGAGCATTCCCCGTCGTTTCTACGAAAATAATCCTCAAGTCCTCTGATGTAAAACGACGCCGTGGACGATGGCGCCTAGAACTAATCTGAAACCTATGCACTCCACTGAGTCATACAAGGTCCGCTGCGAAGTTTAGAAAGACAGGAAGGCACAATGCTAATTTGACCTGTTTATAGCTTTTACAGTTTGGAAAAGGTTAACGTACACTTGCATGCCTTGCAACTAACTGGATTGACATTTATTTCTGACCGCTAGTTTAGGAAATTAACGGTAGATAGCTGGTGAATAAGACTGCTTCTGTGCTATTGTTAAATGTAGCAGAAAGTACACAGACATAGTTTTTCCATAAATGTTTGTCCATGAATATAAAACTTAATTTTCACTGTGTTACTATGTTCTGAAAGCGCACATATACGTTTTCGGCACCTCTTGATTTGCCTCTCAGGTCCTGGAAGTGAAACTAACCCCATGGAGCTAGCATTCTTCTATTAGACGCACATAAAAAATAATACCTTGCTATTTACTCTCTCTCAAATTCAAATAAACCGCCATCATTCACATTAGGAAAGTAAACATAATTGTAGCGCTTTAAACTTTCCTTGGACAGATAATATCTCATTTTATAACTAGTATTACGAGCTGTGAAAATCAGAAGATCACATTTTTGAAATTCCAACCATTTGCAATGATACGAAACTCCAGAAAACTGGAACAATCAAACTTGCGTATATTCCTACAAAAACTTACGGTGGGGTATTTTCCAACTTTG
This sequence comes from Sinohyriopsis cumingii, assembly GCA_028554795.2. Taxonomy (NCBI): domain Eukaryota; kingdom Metazoa; phylum Mollusca; class Bivalvia; order Unionida; family Unionidae; genus Sinohyriopsis; species Sinohyriopsis cumingii. Next base: position 156,777,988 of record CM068825.1, on the reverse strand, counting down.
ACAGTAAAGTTCGAGCAATGCTCCAGTTGGGGCGATGGTTTCTCTAACTACTGCTGTCCATTAGCTCTTGTACATGTCGGTACCTGAACATGAACCTGAATCAGCAGGTATTTTGAGCGACTGTGTTATAATGATGCTATCCAAAGCAAACCCTTATGAAGTAAAACAAACCCAGAAGAACATATGGACTTAAATTTACACAATTTACGCAACTAACTTGTGAATGTTTCTCTCTGCATGTTAATATTAATATTTAAAAAGATTATGTGGAATTGTGAAAAATGTTAGATTAGTTTTAAATATTTCAACTTTTGCTATACTGATTTCTTTTTAAACCTCTAATTAAATGACAAGTTTAATTGGGCAGAGCCCATTTTCCAGCCAGAAAGGAGAGGAAACAAACTATAAGGATAATAAACGTTATTATTCTTAGGTTGTTTGAAAATTAATAAGTCATTTTGATAATAAACGGGCATCTAATGACCACACATTTTGAAGACGATTTTCTATGCACCGATTTATGATACCAAATTAATGTAGAGACGCTTTGACGCCACAAAGTTTCCGCAACATCAAACTAAAATTAGATCATTTTCCACCTGCAAACCGGAGTTTAGAAAAACACAACAATTGTGCTTACCTCAATCAGTTTAGAGACAGAATAATTCAGAGTCATCGTGATTTTATTGCGTCTTCTTCTAGTGCCAGGTATAGATCTTCCAAACTTATTAGGATTCAACGAGAATGAAATTATAGTAAACGTAATCAACACAAACAAAACAAAACAATGTGGTGCACATTTCTTTACTCCAATAGATACATGTTGTTAATTAACAGTTTAAACAAACACTGTGCTTTGCCTAACACCACATAATAATAAAGTGCCACGTCATGATCATAAACTCTCAGAAAACTTTAACATCAATTGAAATACCAAAAGTAGAATATAGAGACCCTTCGACGCCACGAAGTTACACTACTTAAAAGAATCAATCCTTAAAAAACATACAAAAACTGGAGTTTAGAAGGCAACGAATGCTGATCGCTACTTTGGGACAAAAATGAAACTTCATGGGATATAGTTCAATCTTTTCAATTGATAGACGCAAAATGTTTGCTTATCTCAATCAATCTAGAACGAGAATAATTCAGAACCACTTTGTTTTATTGCATCTGTTTCTAATTCCAGGAAAGAAACCGGCGACTTACCGGATATAGTGCGGGTGTCTCAATTTTGCATTGTCAAGAACATTTTTATTATCTTCATGAATTAACATTGTCATCTTAAAATTATCATGAATGGTCAATGCTTTTCTTTAAGTAATTGTCGTATACCAACTGCAGTTATATTTTATCATGTTGACTCGGCAGTGATTGCTGTATATACATCTCCATAAATAAATCAGAAAGTACCTTTCCGTTTGCAAAGTCTGGGAACTTGTTATTTTTCTCTCTCACTCTCTCCTTTGTAATGAAGAATGGAAGAGTGCTTTTATCTTTTGCAAGAGCATGATCATTTCGTACGAGAGTAATAGCTAGTAAGTTGATGGTTATTTGTAAATTAAAGAAAGGTCTATACAAGATTCTACAAGTGTACTAGCTTTCACGTTTTATTTTCTTGTCGGGTATCAATGTTGCAGCTGTATAATTGCTAGGCTGGTTAATAATAAAAAGTGCCAATCGATGAACTTGCTAACAAAACTTGTAACTAAAAGGGGAAACAATATCTTCTGTAATTCATGGTAAAATTGATGCTATGGGCAATTTGTCCTTGTTACCTAACATGACTTTTGTCATTGGCATCTCAATGTCAGACATGTTGTTTATCGATCATGAAGGTAAATATATAAGTGTGGCGACGCATCAGAAAGACTCACAATTTAGTCACGTCGTCTAAAGATTTAAAATTGATGTTTGTTTTCGTTTGTCTTTTCGTGATCTCAATATAATCCAGTAGTTATCGCTTCTGTCATGAAAGTACCACGCAAGAGTGACGGTGCATAAGAATGATTTATGATAAGTCACGTAGTCTTAAGATTTAAAATTTATGCTTATTGAAATGTTTCTTTTCGCGACCGCAGTACAATAACTGAGATAGTATTATGCAGTAAGTATTATGTATTATCATTTTTGTAACTCAGGAAGAACGGATCGATTATGCAGCTTGTTGACTCTGCTCGTAATCATCGACATCGTTGACTAGTCATGAAAATGAAAGTGGATTGACATGGATTGCAAACTGATCATCGACATCATTGGCTAGTCATGAAAATGAAAGTGGATTGACACCGATTGCAACTGAAAGGACCTCTCTGGCACTGAAATACAGGACATAGAGGAAATTCAACTTATTTTACCTTTTTAGTATATTGACATAAAAGGAACTGTAATAATTGTGCTTAGAGGAACTGTGTTTTTATAACGAAAACAATGCATATACATGATATTCAAACGGCATGCCTTTTTTGTTGCATTAAACAACGACTTCTTTTTCAGTAAATCATAATTTACATAACACTATTTCAAAGATAAATAATTACGTTGTTTACTGAAGAAGTTATATTTAAAAAAAGAAACTTGAAATTTTCTACAGTTTCTTTTGAACTATATAGTTTAAAAAATCCATCGTTTCTATCAATATTTTCCCATCTTATTTTTAATATTTGTAGCACGCGGTCTGATGTTCTCAATTTAGCCATATACCTTAATTTCAAACCTTATCAAGGAACATACCGGAGTTAAAAATCATTAACGAATGCTAGTCGTTATCTTTTCAATCGAGAGACACAAAGATTTTGCTTATCTCAATTAATTTGAAAACAGAATAATTCAGAACCATCAAGCTTTGTTGTATCTGCTTCTAGCTCCAGGAATTAAACGGGTGTGTACAAATGTAGAAAGAGTGTGTCTCCCTTTTGTAATCGTTGAACCAGTTTGTATTTTTGTCATGTGACATCGGAAATGTCTGCTGTACGTACATATCCCTAAATAAATCAGAAAGTACATTTCGATTTGTAAAGTTTGCTAAGTTCTCTCTCTCTCTCTCTCTCTCTCTCTCTCTCTCTCTCTCTCTCTCTCTCTGGCCAAGTGGTTAGAGCGTCCGCCTAGGATGCGGGAGGTCGCGGGTTCGAATCCCAAAGACTTATAAAAATGCCACTAACAGCTGCCTTGATAGGCGCTCACCATTAAGAGGTTAGTACTTGGACTGGTAGACCTGGTGTCAGGATAATGTGACTCGGTGGGACATGATGCTACATGTCTGCGACATGATGCTCCAGTGTTAGAAATCACTATAAACTGCCACACTGAAGACATCGTAGCGATATGTCCGAAATATTGTTAAAGCAACGTTAAAAATCCAAATCACACACACAAACACAGACACTCTCTTTCTCACTCTATCTCTCTTCCCTAAACAAATCAGAAAGTGTATTTCGATTGTTACAGTTTCCAAAGTCCGCCCCCTCGCTCCTTTGTGTTGAAGAATATGAGAGTGCTTTATTAGTTTTACAAGAACATGATCATTTGATACGCGAGCAAAAGCTTGTAGTGAATATCCTATTTGTAAATTAATGAAAGGTCTCAACAAGTCACACCAGGAATTCCTGACGAGAAAACCAATGTCCTGAACTCAAATCCTTGTAAACATGTTTCCTTACACATAATAATTATATGTTTATATTATCGAAACTAAAAGACTAAAGTTAGCTATATAGTATGTTGTTTACTGAAAAAATACATTAGTCAGGTAGGGCCAAACTCCTACCCTCAATTAATGACAAAGTTCAATCACACAAGTTAGATATACATAATATCTGAACTATATTTTTGCGCAATAAATGCATTTACTTAAGATTCATTTGGCATTTTTATGGTAGGTGTTTAGACTCGAATAAACATTAACACAAGAGAGTGAAAACAACAAGCTTTGAAGAATTATAATAATTTATTTCTCTGGAAAAATTCTGTAAAAATGAAAAAAACAAATATGAACTTACGGTTTTACAAATCAAATCCTAAAAAATACAAGAATAATCCACGAATAAAATTGTAGATGTCCTAATAATAAAATGTTCTAATGATTTCAAGTTCGAGTCCCGACGAAGAATCCAAGATGGAAGACGATGACGTATGATGTAACCAGTAGAATGTTGAAGTCTACAGTTCCTTGTAGAAACAAGAAATAGCACTCCGGTTTTGGAAATCCGAATATATTTTTATAAGAGCTGTCTTTGTTCAAGAAATTTCATATGAACACACGAATTTTCCAGGAAGAAAAAGAATTAATCCATCTGAATCCAAGTAATTTGAAAGAACTCCAAACAGCATAACATACAGTTTCCAGTGCAAGAGCTCAACTAATTCAGAATATTTCTCTAAAACACAGCTTACAATGTATTCTAAAACACAGCTTCGAAAATCCCCGAGTTGCGCAATGGAAAGAGGGGTCACGTGACCAAGTTTATATCACGTACGCCTAACATGACCCTGACGAAAACCAATGCTTTTCATCTAAGAAAAAAAATTGTTTACTCTTAAATAACGTAGTCCCATCATGACCTCGACATCAACCATTCATTTTAAAATAAAAATAGAACTTATTTACATGACTGCTACTAATTTTAAATCAAGGTCAGGATCGAGGTCAAACTTTGGTTATTTACGGAAGAATGATGTAGGTCAACTGATTTTCTGGAAAAATATCATCTCCAGTGAATGAATGTACATTACAATAGCATGTAATGAACAACAAAAAAATTAAAACTGACAAACAAACAATTAAATTAAAATAAATATATATTAAATCAGATATAATTAAATCAAGTATACATAACACTTCCCCATAAAGAAAAAAAGAAAGATTTATATGATAAAACTTTCTTTTTACCGTGGAATAGCTATACATGAGGTTAAAAAAAACTCATAAATTACACACAGTGTACATGAAATAATACATTATTATACGCGGGAAAGTGCATCTGCTATTATATTATCTTTTCCCTTGATGTGCCTGATGTCAAGATTTTATTCCTCTTACAACAAACTCCACCTTAGTAGTCTTTGATTTGTATTTTTCATCTTGCCGATGAAAGTAAGGGGGTTGTGGTCACTAAACACAATTATCGAAGAATGAGCTAAACTAAGATAAACTTCAAAATGTTGTAATGCCAATATCATCGCCAAACACTCCTTCTCGATTGGTGAATAATTTCTTTGGTGCTTATTTAATTTCTTAGAAAAATAACACACTGCATGATCAATACCACTTTCGTCTTCTTGAAACAAATCTGCTACAACCCCAACGTCACTTGCACCAACAGACATTTAAAAGGATTGGCTGAAATGTAGAGCTGTAAGAACAACTGCGCTTTTAAGTATGCTTTTAAACTTGTCAAAAGCCTGCTAACATTTTTCAGTCCATAGGAACTTGATTTTCTTACTCAATAATTTTTTCAAGGGTTTAGCAATTATAGGCAAATTGGAAAAACCTTTTCGATAGTATCCGCCCATACCTAAAATTCGCTTCAGCTGCTTTTTATTAACAGGCACGGTAAATTCAGAGATAACATTGACCTTAGCATCTGTTGGTTTAACTTGTCCATGTCCCACGATATGTCATAGGAAAGTTACACTAGCACAGCATAACTCACCTGTAGACAAATTGTCAAACATGCATCAGTGAGTCTGTCAAAGAATTTCCGAATTGTTGCTAAATGTTCGTTCCAGGTGTCGTTGTAGATGATGACATAATCAAAGTAAGCATCACAGTTGTCTCGACCAGAGGTAATCATATTCACGAGACGTTGAAATGTACTTGGCGACCCTTTCATCCCAAACACCATTACTTTATATTGGCAAAGTCCATCTGGAGTCCCGAATGCCAAAATTTCATCTGCTCTTTCCGTTAGTAGAATTTGCCGAAATCCTTACAGAAGGTTAAATTTGATGACATACTTGGCATTCCCTATCTTATCAATACAGTCATCGAATCTTGGTAATGGGAATGAATCTGTTTTTGTCACACTATTCACCTTCCCATAATTAGTACACATACGGAAAGTTGTATCTGGTTTTGGAACAAATATGTATGGTACACTTCAGTCACTTTTACTGGGATCTAAAAAACCATTCTCCAGCAAATATTAAATTTCTTTTTTTCAGGAATTCCTGTTTGAGAGAATTCATCCTATACGGATGCTGTTTCACAGGTTTAGAATGTACAATTCCAACGTCATGGAAGCTTTTATTGGTTCTTGTAGGAAAATATAGAAATAAGTGCTCATATTCAAATAATAACTGTCTAAGTTCATTTCTTTTTTTCTCTTGCAAATGTGAAAGTTTCTGGTCCAGATCTTTCATTTCTTCTGAATTCCGAAGATATGTCACTCCAGTATCAATAGAATCCGATGATATTCCTTCACATAAATGAGTGGAACGTGTACAATTGCATGTTTAACCTGGCTATCTCTTTCAATATACTCTTTTATCATCTTTATATGACAGATTTGTTTTTGTTTACGCCTTCCAGTAATATTTATGATGTAATATAAATCATTTACTTTCCTGTCAACAATGTAGGGATCATAATACTTCGCCTGAAGAGGATTTTGTGGTGTGGGCAAAAGAGCCAGGACTCTATCACCAGGCTGAAAGCTCATTTCCTTTGAGTTTATATCATATCTTGACTTCATTTGGGATTGAGTAAAGTGCAGTTTTGCTCTTGCGACCTCACAAGCTTTGACAACTTATACTTAAAATTGGAAACAGAATCAAGAAGATTAATTTCAGAATCTTCATTAGAATGAAGTTTCTCTCTCAATATCTGCAATGGTCCACGCACAGTGCGTCCAAAAACCAGTTTAAACGGCCTGAAACCTAAATATTCTTGATCTGATTCCCTAACAGCAAAATATAGTACATGAATACCTTCATCCCAATCTTTTCACCGTATCAAAACAATATGATCGAATCGTATTTTTCAAAGTATGATGGATTCTTTCTAAAGCCCCTTGTCTCTCAAGGTGATAGACAGAAGATTTAAATTGTTGGATGTCTAATTCGTACATAATTTGCTGAAAAATTCCAGACATGAAATTTGAGCCTTGCAGACTGGACAGATATGGGAAGGCCAAATTGAGTAGAAAACATTATTAAAGCCTTTACTATTGTTTTAGATTTTATATTCCTCAGAGGAATTGCCTATGGAAACATTGTTGACGCACACATAATGGTCAACATGTATTGGTTAACTGACTCGGTTTTAGATAAGGGACCAACACAATCTACCATAATTGTGCTAAATGGTTCGCCAAATGAATAAATAGGTTGTAGATGAGCCTTCGGTATCTTCTGAATGGGTTTTCCAACTATTTGATAAGTATGACAAGATCTACAGTATTTACAAACATCACATTTGATATTTGACCAATATAAGTGAGTCAAGATCTTGTGATAAGATTTATTGATCCCTAAATGACCAGCGAAAGGTGTTTCATGGGCCAGACTAAGTATTTCCATGTCTGTAAGGTTTACGAACTACAATGTGATTGTTCACTGACCATTCGTCGTCAGCAGTTACCTCAAGAGGTCTCCAGTATCTTATAAGAATTCCATTTTTAATGAAATAATAGACGGGAACTTCAGTAGCTTCAGTTTCAACAATGGTCCTTTGAAACAAACAGGAGATCTCGGAATCTTCTTCCTATTCAACGACAAGTGATTGTCGTTTATCACCCTGATTAGAATAAAGAGAATGGGTCGTTAAAAGAGGATCACTGTGATCAATACTTTCTGATTGATCCAAACAAGGAGTAAAATTGACCTCATCAAAAGCCTGGCCGATACATGTGTCAGCTAAAGGAATACTTTCCTTATCTACATCATTCTCAAGAGCTTTCTTTGCCATAGCTCTGGTAACTGTTCCACAAGCTGGAAATAAATCAGGGAATCCTTTTTTAATAGAATGACTTTCTGATCCTAGCAAGGCATGTAATTTACAAGTGGATTAACCACAACCATGTCTCCAGCTAGGTCGTTGCCTAGTAATAAATGAATGCCCTCAACGGGTAAAACAGAGACTGTTCCGACTGGCACATGTCCTGAGACTAAATCGGATGACAAATTTACACAGTGGAGAGGAACATTAACAAAGCCGCACTCGACTCCCTGAATTTGAACACTCTCATTAGAAAAAGACTTCTCAGGAAAACACAAAGTTCCTAACAACACAACTCTGAAAAGCTTATGTGACCCTTACAATTATAATAGGCATAGGATTGGCCGAATCACCCAAGAGTGATATAGAACCTCTCGATATGAATGGGTCATAATTCGCCACAATAAAATCAGACTGGGGTTTATTAGACCCCAAAAATGTATTGCTTTCATGTCTTGTTTCTGATGCCTAGTTGTCAATGTATAGCAATCAGAAATAACGTGTCTTTTTATTTCAATAGGTACACGTAGGAAGAGACAAGGGTTTTGAATCCAGCTTATCTCTCTTTCTCTCTCTCTCTCTCAAAGATAATGATGTGTTCTTTTATAAAATTGAAATCCGAACCCAAATTCAATATTCAAGGGTTCAGGTCCAAGTTAATAACACGGTTCACAAGTTATATAGGGAACGGAGTTTTGTTGTAAATTTTTCTTTGTTTTTTTTTTTCGATTCGATTGAAGATATTTTAAAAACGAAATAAACAGTCCCATTAAACAAAAACTGACTCTATTAGCTATCAATTTTAATTGCGAGTTCTACATACCGTCGCAGTTTGTTTAAAAATATCCGTCCTGATGGAAATTAAAACCAACACAAGGCTAATAAGAGTAAAATGAAACACGATACGCTTTGAAAAGAAACGCAATTATTGTGATTAATTTATATTTTCTTACAATATTTATACGACTGTATATCGAATATTCTGCAGCAAAATTGCCAATGGTATTTGAAGATCCGTTAGAAATCCAGCACTAACTTATCTCTTTCTTGTTTCGTAGTGTTTTAGTCTTGCTGTGCTGTTCAGAACAACACATCACCTTTTCACCTTTACTCTCTCTCTCTCTCGCTAGAAGTTTCTTTAATGTTTATATATATATATATATATATATATATATATATATATATATATATATATATATATATATATATATATATATATATATATATATATATATATATATATATATATCAATGTCTTTGGAGGAAATAAGAACTTCAGGTAAGGAAAAGAACTTACCAACGTCGTGTAAAAGGTGCAGACGAGACCCACGGATATAACAGCACCCCATAGTGTAAAACCGGTAACTGAGGAAGAAATAATATATCAATCCAAATGCATCTAATTCAGTTTACATATTTTCTCCTGCGAAGATTCAGAAATGTTTTTCTTCAGTTTCCCCCTCTCCCCCATTGCATGAACAAAGTCCGGCTCCACATTTGCGAAAATTCTCAGTATTTGTGCTCACCAAAACATGAACTGATATAGTCAAGAAAATACAATAAAAATGGATAAAAGGTTGGTAGCATATTGGGGAACTAACAGTTCTGGCTGGACACGCACTTCGTAAGGAGTACAAAAATATTTTCACAAACAAATCAGGCAATGAATACGGTAAACTTTTAAATAACATAACTATGTACATGATATATATAGAACCGATAAGTGGTTGGAAATATATATTTTATTGCATTGCCTTTTTATGCGTAACATAATCAATTAGTAACATAGGTTAGAAAGAGAATGAGATCCTACCAACACACCTACTGACTTACCTACCTACATACCTATATGCCTGCGTGTCTGCATCCATACATCCATCCATCCACCCATACATACATATATATATATATATATATATATATATATATATATATATATATATATATATATATATATATATATACATACATACATGCATACATACATACACTTACATACGTACGTACATACATACATACATACATACATACATACATACATACATACATACATACATACATACATACATACATAACTACATACATACATAACTACATACATACATACAAACATACAAACACAATTAGTTTCATCCATCCATTCATACCCACACATACATACATACATACATACATACATACATACATACATACATACATACATACACACATACACACATACATGCATACATGCATACATACATACCTGCATTCAAAGCCAGGGACGGAGCATACAATACTATTGCCATGTACAGGGTCTGAAACAGATAAAAATGTATTAAGTTTAGTAACGCATATAAAAATGCTTTATTTAGATGACTGTTATATGAAAAGATTTTTCAATTTAATAAAAATATTGTCTTTCTCTTACAAAAGCGCTAACGCATAAAAAAGCAGATTCAAACTGACGTACACATCGAACGGAAATAATTAAATTCTATTTCTAATACTACTGTCCTACAAACGAACATATTTGTATTACTTTTTTAATAATGGCAATATGTTCTCTATGAATGTAGGTTAAATATTAGTATCAGTATTAACAAAAGTAAACATATTTATTATGGTCTGGGTTAAGGTTATTGGAGCTCCCCCATAAAAAAAAAATACCTAGCCTAACTGATGTTTAATCCATTCTATATCATACTTGTAGTAAAACAATCTTTTAGAATGAAAGTTTCCATTGTGTTATAGTTTTCTGAAGAATATGTTAATTGTGGTCTACATCAAGTGCTGGGTTTTATAAACTTGTTTACTGGAAGGTAGATTTATTCCTGCGATAACATCTGAAGCAGAAGTCAGTTTTATTGTTGTGTTCAATATTTGACTTGGATTTATTTATTTATTCAAATTATTATTGCCTGGAATAACAAAGTGCTCAATAGTATACTTGACATTAATTGGGAATTATAGTGAATTCAGACAAGGACTTCTTGATTATTTTATTGTGAATAATTGATAGACTTGTCACATCACCACGTTACATGACACTCTAGTCATATCAACACCTTGTTATTTCGAACAACAGTGAATTGTGTTCATTAGGACTGGTGATATAACTTTTTAGACTATTTAGGGATTTAATTCGCTATACTGTAAGTTCTTTTGAAATTTTCATTTTGTATTCTAGGGAAATAAATTATTTGTTGAATTTTATAAAACGTGTGGGTTTTCGCTCTTACCTATTACTAAGTTTAAGACTATAGAGTCGTCACAATATATATATATATATATATATATATATATATATATATATATATATATATATATATATATATATATATATATATATATATATAATAGATCAACATAGTGTAAAATCTGGGAACTGAGACACAACAGAAGCGGTAGAAAATAATAGTAATCATCAATAGTCTTTGAAAAGAGTTATTTGAAACCTGTACAAATAGATTTTGGAAAGAGGTTTTTAAAACCTGTACAAATGGCCTTCAAAAAGAGTTATTTAAAACCTGTACAAATGGCCTTTGAAAAGAGTTATTTAAAAACTGTACCAATGGCCTTTGAAATAAAGTATTTAAAACCTGTACAAATGGACTTTGAATAGAGTTATTTAAAGCCTGTATAAATGGACTCTGAAGAGAGTTATTTAAAACCTGTACAAATGGACTTTAAAATGAGTTATAAAACTGGTATCGAAATGTGTTATATAAATCTACACAAATGGCCTTTGAGAAGAGTTATTTAAAACTTGTACAAATGGCCGTTGAAAAGAGTTATTTAAAACCTGTACAAATGGCCGTTGAAAAGAGTTATTTAAAACTTGTACAAATGGTCTTTCTTATGAGTTACTTAAAACCTGTAAAAATGGACTTTGAAATGAAGTATTTAAAACTGTAAAAAATGAGTTTGAAAAGAGTTATTTAAAAGCTGAACAAATGGCCTTGACATGAGTTATTTAAAATCCGTACAAATGGTCTTTGAAATAAGTTGTCTAAAATCTGTAAAAATGGCCCTTGGGATCTACAACTTTACACATGATAGTTCGTTTTTATTAAAGTTATACAGTATATATTTTAATACTAACGTTTTTACACGCAAGGCACATATACATGCTTAAAAGATAAATACACACATAAATGTTTATATCGTTAACAAGCAGTATGTTTAAAAATTGAACACATAATATGTTTAGAAAGTCTATGCGTCAAATAGGCTCTTAAATGTGTGGAATCAAAATGTCGGAAACATTTTGGCTAACTAACAAAAGCACCGATACACGAATCCCGAATGTGGCAAAAATACGAGAGAGCACAAAATACAAAAGTGAATAATGTGGCTGCAAATTAAATATATGAAAATGAAAATTAGAATATATATATATATATATATATATATATATATATATATATATATATATATATATATATATATATATATAGCTTTTGCGAAATAAATGAACCTAAACAGATTTAAAACTAGAGACAGAATAATATCGAATATATAGTGCTTTATTATTTGCATATCTAGACATATGGTTTGAGACTTAGCAACCAAGCGATGCCCATGATATGTTGTTTCTTATGCTCTAGTCCCAAGACAACTCTTTTATCTCTTCGATCCAGCAACTTTGTTTGAAAATGAATCATACTCGCTTGCCCGGCATACAATATGATACAACGGTTTGGTATTACGTTTAATGTTTGGAACAGTCTCGATATGTCTCTAATGAACCAAGACTCAGCTTAAATTGTGTCAGTTAACAATTGGAGAAAAAAATGACATATGTGTACTGAAATCGATATAAGACATGTACATACTAAAACATACCTATATACAACAATTCTTATAATACACAGCCCACTTGAAAATAGTCAATGCTGACAACAGTATGGCAGGCCAGTGTACCAGGCAAAGTTGAACATAAACAATCAATCATTCGAACCAACCCCTCCTTCCAACTCCAACACACGCCCACCCAAGCCCACCCACCCAGCCACTCATTTTCCGAGGACAGATAAAATTACAATGCAGCCGAATAGAGAAGCCTGATATCTTACCATCTGTATGCAGAATGTCACAGATCCGGCTGTTCTGACACCTTTGCTGAACCTTTTCTCCAAATACTGAAAAAAAAAAGATTCCAATAAGACGAAGTGGAATGCACTAGTATGAAAGAATCTGCAATTTTAATGTTCCTCTTGCAACTATGGGACATGCCAGTAAAACAAGAGAGACACAAACAAACACACGCACACACACACACAGTGAGTACTTATTAAAACGTACGACAAAAGACTTTGATGTTAAACCCATTCTTTCCCTTTCCCTTCACTAATTCAAAAATAATTCCAAACGAAGATGCCATTATTAATTCTTGATATTCAATGAAATATAAACATACGGTATACAAACGTCATGCCTCGATTGGTCGTCAAAACCATTTGCAAGAGAGAAAAACAGCGTATAAATGATACTCTTTTTGCCAGAGTCTCTGCTTGGACCGATATTTTCTTTTTTATAATCTTTTTTCTTTTTTCTCATCCGGGGAATTCCCATCATTTTTCAAAACTGCCATTGTAAAGCCTCTGCTGAAGAAACCAACACTAGACCATAACGATTTAAAGAACTACCGCCCAGTTTCTAGTCTCCCATTCATATAACAAATCTTAGAAAAGGTTGTTCTATCCCAGCTTGTATCTCATCTAAATTCAAACAGTCTTTTTAGCAATGTACAATCTGCATATCGCCCTTGCCACAGTATTGAAACTACTCTTCTAAAAGTAGTAAATGACATTCTCTCTGCTTTGGACAGTGGAAGATTACAGTCCTCACCCTCCTTGATTTGTCTGCAGCATTTGACACAATATACCATGATATATTACTTCACCGTCTCCAGCATGTATTTAGCATTCATGATACAGCCTTACTGTGGTTCAAGTCCTACTTGGTCAACAGGACACAAATTGTATCTGCAAATGGAATACACTCCAGCCCAGATGATCTATGTTTTTGTGTTCCACAGGGGTCTGTTCTTGGACTTGTTCTCTTCATTCTGTACACTCAGTCGCTCTCAAGTGTCATAGATCATCATCCAGTGTCTCACCAATTGTACGCTGATGACACCCAAATATACAAATCTAGCCATCCAACTGAAGTTGATGCTACCATCCAAGGTGTAGAGAGGTGCATTTCTGACGTGAAATCATGGATGACATGTAACAATCTGCAGATGATTGATGATAAAACTGAGGCCATTCCGATTACAGCAAAATGACTTTCTCGTTCACATCCTTTACCTCAAACAATAAATATCAGCAACGCCAACATTAAATTCACAGAATCAGTACGAAACCTAGGTGTTACTCTGGACAGTACTCTCACATTGCACCATGTCATGAACATATGCAAGGCTGCATATCTTGAGCTGATAAGCATCAGGTCAATTCGCAAATATCTTTCAGTTGATGCCACTAAAACACTTGTGTGTTCATTAGTACTTTCAAGACTGGACTATTGTAACTCAATTCTGTCTGGTTCATCTCAATATCTACTCCAGAAACTTCAAAAAGTTCAAAACACAGCTGCTCGGATCATATTTAGAGTACCACGATCAGAGCACACCTCCCCGCTGCTCTGTACCCTACACTGGCTATCCATTCGATCCAGAATCAAACACAGAATGTGTTCTCTGTGCTACGTTTCACTGTCGGACTCTAGTCCAACATACCTATCTGACCTCACCAATGTGTACACACCAGCAAGATACTTACGTTCTTCTTGTGACAATCGTATACTCATTATTCCCACTATGAAAACAAAATCATATGGACAGCGTTCTTTTGCATTCCAGGGCCCAGCAACGTGGAATGAATTGTCCACTGAACTTTGACACAAAGACACAGTGATCACATTCAAGAAACTCTCAAAACTCACTTATTTCGACTGCAAGAACAAACTTAAAGACCTAATAATGTTTCCTACCTAAAATATTCTCAGCATGTTTTTTATTTTTTAATGTTCTTTTAATTTCATGGTGTTTGTTTTTTTTTAATAATATTATTATATGTTTTTATCTTATAGGTGTTGTCTAATGTAAAGCGCTTAGAGCTTCTAAAGATTAGACGCGATACAAAGTCCTCATTATTATTATTATTATTATGAGGATTCTGTTAACAGAGTAAATTGCATAAGCAGTTTGTATGCTAATTATACTTAACTGACCTAGATCAGTGAATATGGTAAAGATGCTATTGACACAATTTAACCGTGATTTTAACGTTGAGTCGTCTTCATAGCTGGTTTATGTAAGTCTACAGTATGTCCTTTTTTTACCAGGTAAATTAACATGGCGCTACAGCTTTAATTTGAAAATTGTTGGCAGAACACGTGCTGATTGACACAGTAATATAGGTGTTATTTTAAATTCAAAATACAAGTGAACCGAACATATTGGTAATCTAACAAACGATTGGCAATGCTTAAAATTTTAAAGTGCAAGATCTGGAGGTTCAGTTAAGTATAATCCTTTTATTTTTCGTTCTATCTACTTTGGAATATGGATGGACGCTTGGGACAATCTTGTAGGTTTTGGGGCTGAAAAAGTTGAAAAGTACTATTTGGAGCTTCGAGAATAGTAACTAGATTGCCGATATATACACATAGATAGAATGTAATTTTTAGTCTGGTCGGAAAAATCTGGAATTTCAACGAAAGTTCAAAATGCTTGTAAGAAAAGTCTGGAATCTCGAACGAAATTTTAAATGCTCTGTTCATGATAAGAAAAACAACTGATGCTGACGTATGATTTCTAACAACAACTATTACCCACTATCGTTGATGCAAATAGTAATTACAATTTTGGGATTAAACATCGGTTTGATACTATCACTATATAAGTCTTCTTCGTTCTAGTTATTCTGTTCTAGTACAGTACGATTCTAAAATATGCTCTCTTTTTAAACACGAACTTCATTAATGACTGATTATTTTAAACATCGATATACATCTAAAGTTAATTGTGCAAGACTATAGTATCGTGTAGCTGATAAATACAACAAAGGTATCAATGTAGTTCTGCAAACTGTCCATTACCTAGTTAATTTCTCAAGTAATCCAAAATGGTTTTCTGAACTCAGCTTAGCAAATGCAATACATTTTTAAAAGAGTGTCCTATATAAATGATAGCTTGGATGACAACTATATATCTATATAATCTAGCTTGGAGAAGGCGTTACCTAACGACAAGTCTATATATCATCTAGCTTGGATAAGACGTTACCTAACGACACCTCTATACATAATCTAGCTTGAGTAAGACGTTACCTAAAGACAAGTCCATATATAATCCAGCTTAGGTAAGACGTTAACTAACGACAGGTCTATATATATATATATGAGTCTTATATATATATATATATATATATATATATATATATATATATATATATATATATATATATATATATATATATATATATTCTATCTTGGGTAAGACGTTACCGAACGACAACTCTATATATAATCTAGCTTGGTTGCGTAAGACGTTACCTAACGAAAGGTCTATATAGAATCTAGCTTGGGTAAGACGTTACCTAACGAAAGGTCTATATATAATCTAGCTTGGATAAGACGTTACCTAACGACACATATGGATCTTCACATATCAACTGTTACTTTACATGCAAGAAAGACTAAATTTTCGGTAAAGAACAACGAATATATTTTGAGCCAGAAGCGTGCTAAAGAATTATATCTTTTATATTAACGTAATACTTCTGGTACTCTTCTCTTATTTTCTTACTTCCCCGTCGTAATTATCATTATTTTATTAATTAAAATTAATGTATTTGCTAATATTTGTATCAACAATATACATGTTGTCTCCTGGTAATGTACTTGTAATAACTCCACCGAAGATAACTTTTTAATTTGTTAAGAAAACTTATGTTTGAACCACATTACAATTTGTTCACAAAGAGTAAATATCAAAACATTATTTTGAAATCATTTTAAATACAGGCAAATGAGGTTGTATATATATATATATATATATATATATATATGTATATATATATATATATATATATATATATATATATATATAATTACCGCACATGATACTAGTGTAGAAATCTAATAAAGCATGTTTTAATTAGCTTAGATGAAAGAGAGAAATTATTGTGATTTAAAATTAAGCGTAAAAAAAACCAACAGGTTAAAACCTCTTACAAACCTTTTAGTAGCGTATCATTTATTTTCGGGGGTTTTCAGACAGAAAAAGATTTGTCTCTTAACAAACACTACATGTAAGTTGGACAAGATCAATGCATTTAAGTTATGTCGTTTTCAAGCTTGTACAGAAGATGATCACAATCATATACTAAGTCCTAGCGTCGTACCGACTTAGCTTGACAATGTGGCGAATTTAACCCTACTATGTATACATCGCGTCATAGGGTACATTTCATTCAGTTTTCCATAAGCAACATTTGTAACAAAATGAACTCACATTTAATAAGCTTTGTCAGTGTAATAAAATGTAGGGTGACAACCAATAACGGTAAATTTGTAACAAGATAAGAAACCAATTTCGCCTGATAAGGAATGGTCATTGCAATGAAATCTACTGCGAATATCTTTATCAAGCGATTGAAAAAAAACACATACACTTACGGGATTGTGTCTTTGTGCTTCATCAACAGGAAAATGTTACTGTATGGATCTTTTGCACACATAAACTTAGCGAATTATTGAATTTATAATAACTTATCTATATTAATGGCCATTACCTAGTGAATGGGTTTAATATTTCTCTACTATTCATAGCACCAAACGCTCCAGAAAAGCAACTTCCGGTAATCACACCTTACGACTATATTTGTACTCGTGTGAGGTGTACAGAAATTATTTTAAATGGGGAAATTTGAATTCACCACGTGATGTGATGAGCCATTGCATGTATCCTTGACTTAGAGAATCCAGTATTCGAAGAAGTGCAAGTCTATCTGACTAATTTAAACGATAGAAGGAAGTGATGTTATTGTATTATTTATATGTACGAAGAAAACAAGTGTTATATATTTAGTACCAATTGTCAGAATAAAGATAATTGGATCGAATGCAACATAGACTAGATTGATATGATACGTTCGTTATAACGCTTCGTAGATTACATATAAAGCACTTTGCGTTGACCGCTCCGGTGGCCTAATGGTTAGAGCGTCCGCCACAGAAGCGGGAGGTCGTGGGTGCGAACCCCGGCCGAGTCATATCAAAGACATACAAAAATGGCACTAACAGCTACCTCGCTTGGTGCTCAGCGTTAAGAGGTTAGTGTTAGGACTGGTCGGCCTGGTGTCAGGATAATGTGACTATGTCGGACATCATGTACGTGCCTGCGGCATGAATCCCCAGCGCTAAGCATCACTATAAACTGCCACACCGCAGACATCGTAGCGATATGACTGGAAAATTGTTAACAGCTACGTTAAAAATCCTAATCGCACACACACACACACACACACACACACACACACACACACACACACACATATTGCGTTGTTGGATAAATAGTATACCAGAGATAGCCATATACAACACGAGTTTCTGCAGTTATGTTTATAGTTAATCACAGCTTCCATTTGATTCAGATCCACTTAACAAACAGCAGATGAAAGCCATGTTCAGTTCTGTTAAGAAATGTTATTGAAGTTTTAATTTGTTGCATACAGTCTTAATCTCAGCAATTTATAAATGACTTTTGAAAATGGATTATATCTCTCCGTACTGAAACAACTTTTACTTTAGTTCATGGGTTCATGGCTGTGTATCCGAACAAGGCATTGTATGTGTCATAAGGTTTACCAATTTAGATATGTAGCCCAGGTGAAAGGGCATGATCAGAAGATTGGCAGACTGCAGTCATCATTTTGGTCAATATTTATTCATATGATTATGTTTTGAATTGGTAATATACATTTCGACCCACGTGTACAGTTTCTCAATATAACAGCAGTGCAAGTCCATTTGTTTTAGGCACAACCATGTAACATGACACACATCAAACTATAACTGTGTTGCCATTTAAATGGCTAACATAATATTGGTGAATACTAGACCGTTGCGAAGGGATCCATGTATGCATTTAGTTATAAATGGGTACAGGCATATATGAAGTTGTAATGGGGTTCAAGTATGAATTTAATTTAACATTGATTTTGAAATTGCTTCAGATATTTATCGTCAGACAGGTTTCCAGTTTAGTTTACGTCCCAATTTTTTTAAGTTTTAAAGAATAAGTGACGATACATGTTTAGGGATAAGAAATTATGAAAACTGTACAAACAATATGTTTCCAAAGCTGAAATATTTTGATGCAGAAATAGACTGATGTTAAAATGTTAAAACATGGAAAATTATGGAAGAAATATGCTATGTTAATCTTAGATGTTTACCACTGTCACGCTAATCATTTATGAGACATAATTTTCCACAAAACGTCTTTCGCTTATATTTTCTGGCTTTCTCTCTCTCTCTCTCTCTATGTATGTATATATATATATATATATATATATATATATATATATATATATATATATATATATATATATATATATAGCTACAAGCCAAGGGTCCTTACTTGACCGAACGGTTGTCAAACCCTGGAGCGATTCTCCCTAGAAGTCATAAGTTTACCCCAACTTTCCAAATACGTCCATACAAGTTGATTTGTAAATTAGAAAGCCCGACGTGTCGATTCTGTCGATTCTGTACCTATATTTTACTCTAATTAATGCAAGACCACAGATAAAACAACCTGCCAAATATTTATCAACCGCACATCTGCATGGTTTATCTTCATCATGTTTCCGTAGGGCCAACCGTTCGCGCCACAGGGACATTCATCGGTTTTGGCCTGAATTCACTAATAGTGAACCATGGCATCATGGAATCTCACTAACACTTCACTCAGTGACTATTCCTCCTAATGGGTCGACGCTATTGATTCTCTACGATGTTAAAATAGTAACAGAAAGAAGCAAACCTATCAAGTTTAGTATAATCAATAAATAATTTCATTCCCTAATTAATAAAAGAACTTTTAAGATGAACTAGCAGTATTGCGAATTAAATGCCAAATAATCATAAATTTCCAGAGTATATAATATTCAGAACGATTTCTAGTAGTGTTCCGATTTAATTTCAGCCTTGAATATGTTGAAGTACCAATAGTTTGAATAAGCCAATGTACCAATATTATTGGTGTATCACGATGATATAATCCAGAATGTCTTTGAATGAGTGTACAATTTTCACAAAATATTGCTTTAGTCCAAGAGTGAATGAGCACTTTGTAATTCTAATGAATTTTTTTCACAAATAATTCCTCTCAAATTATGTAATAAAACAACTAAAGGTGATTCAACAAAGAACTCATATTAAAATTGGAATGAACAATTTTGATTATCAAAAGCTTATATGGAAACCATAGACAAAGACGACCTAGATTTGGGCTATAATTTAGCCGCCATAACTCTCGGAGGTCAAAAGGGCATGTCAATATGTTTTCAGAAATATTATCTTAACGTACAACCCACAACCAAGGACAAAAGTTTGAAATCTAAACATTTGTTTGCAAATCAAGTTTAGCTTAAACTAAAACCTACAGTCATGGATAAAAGTTAAGCACATAACAAGATTTTAGAGCTGGGTACCGCGAAAACATTTGTGCCGCGGTATACTGCGCGATACGTATCACGGTATACAGCAGTTACTTTATGGACCGAGAATTCATTTTTCTGGTTCAGGAGCCCAGGAACATTTTTGTATAATTCCGTCTGCCAATAACTAGGCAAAATATCTTGCTCTGATTTATAGCAAAGCAAACTATATTGTAGTTATGACATAATCGGAAGAAAAAATACATATCAGAGAAAAAGAAAAGAAAATATTTCAGGGGTCAAACGAAAATGAATTGAATAGCCTATGCCTTGATGAAGATGAATTTAATATGTGTATGTTAATTGTTGTATAAGTTGCACTATAAAAACTGTAACTAAAGTGGAATAATTAAGCTTGCACTGATACTGTGAAACGCATACTAATGACATTAGATGCACTGTTGATGAAAATGTGAACTGTTGATACTGAAGCATAACATTTTCTAGACACACTATTGATATGATAATTTAGGAACAATTGATTTGGTCACCAACACCCGGGCAAGATATTGATAAGAGAGTGTCATTAAACATTAAATACTTACTCAACAAACCAGATAATATTTAGTAGACTTGAGAAATTACGTACAGTTCAGACAGAAAACAAGTACGCTCCTGAAAATCGTACGATGATTCTAAGTCTTCCAAGTAATACATATACTTATCAAATTCACTTATGCTTACAAATATGATGACATGTGGGAATGTTGTTTTTAAAAATCCGATATTGTTTTCTGAAAGTTGGATTTTGTCCGAATTTGTTTTACATTTGATTTAGCCACCGCAATGGTATACATGACAGGTGTCAAAGATGTCATTAAAGGATCATGCATATAATTATATTTGTTACTATAAATTTGTGACAGATGCAACCGTTTTGTAAACATAATATACATTTTTAATCTTTTGTCTTGACAAATTAAAACACGCTGTTAATAGCATTAAAGTCGTAACAAGATTCCTCGGGAATTTCCGTACATTCCTTACTGACATAAACTACTGACATACCAGTGCAGTGAACAAGTACCGTGGTAGGTACCACAGGAAAACAAAATACCTCGATAAACAGGTATATCTGTAATACCATGTATCTCTAATAGATATACATAAAAACGGATAGTATCAAGGACAACAGAGGAGATCAAATAAAATATTATCTGATTTTAGTAGACAAATTGACATTTTGCAATACTTCTATCAATTTTAAACAGCTTTACCACCCAGGCACAGCTAATTCAGTTCAGCGTCTGAGAGCAAGTCAAAGAAATTTCAATATGGATTTATTTACTAGTTGATATCCAACATTTTATTTTAATACCTAAATAAGTATATGTTGTGGCAACGGTTGCGTACTACTTCAAATACTGATCACGCTAATAATACGAGATGAAACACAAACCTTCGCTGATTATTTGCTGGTGAGTGGATTATATAATCACTTTTATGGCAAGCAGAGATATGTAAACTCACTGCATTTTTGAGATCCAAGATGCAGAATAGTTGTTTGTTTTGCTAATAAATTACTATGTATTGAAGGCAGCTCCAGAGATGATTATTAATGACAGATCTCAAAAGACTCGTACCTGCATGCAGTGTTAGCTTGTGAAAATTATAAGGGAGGGATTTATGTGGATTAAAACGAATGTAGTAGTGTCATCAGTGACGTACTCTACCTCAGGTTCGGGAGGAGCTGTAAACGTCTCTAAGTGTAATAACTTACAGAGAAGTGTAGCAGCAAGGATGGTGAGTAGACCTCTTTTTTGAAGAGTCTATTCACGAAAATGAGACTTCATACGAAATAAATGAAAATTATTAGGTAAATAACGCAAAACCGAAGCCTCAAACCGAACCCGAGAGTTTCTCTAATTGGGTTAGCTAATTTTGTTACTTCATCTTTGTAGTTCGTGTTTTCAAATTTGTATGCGTGTTTTGTTTACCCGTCGGACACTCACTGTTGGTCGCACCCTCCCTGGTGATGTAGTGTGTGAGTAATTAAATCATTATTATATCAAAAATGGAATCTCACACAGATAGTTTAGCTAAAGGGAAACTAGAGGCAATTAGGAAATATATTCCAGTCTGTGAATCGGTCAAGCAGCAACTACAAGCGCGTCAGGAGTCTCAGGTGGAATGCGCAGAAGGTGCAGAATAATTATTTAAACCGTTTACGAAGGCTACCGAAGGAGTTACAAAAGCTACTAAAGATCTTCTTCCCACGTTGGATCAAACAGTAAATCTACTGGAAAAATAGCAGAAAGAACTAAGAAAATAAAAAGGATACTATGAGAACTTCCAGGTGAAATAGCTGCTGCTCAACCAATGCGAGAAATACCTGCGAGTATTGACCAAACTCGTGCTGAAATAGGTGATTCGAAAGATCTTACACCAGAAACAGAATCAGGACCAACACAAGTAAGATTTGAAACTGAATTGAATGATACATTTATTGAAACTTATATTCCTACATAAACAAAAACTGAAGTGGTAAGATTACCCGTGCTTGCCGTGAACAGCTTTGTTCAGAAAAAAATAATTTTGAAACCCTAGTACCGTGATCGTTCTGTACATCGTGAAGACTCGTACAAATATATATTTCCTATATGCTTACGAAGCTGATCAGGCCAAAAGTGATCATCAAAGATATATTGCATTTATTGATCGGGTAAATAAATAGCTTAACTACAATAACGATGAAAACAGCCAATATTACAATAACTACAAAATACAAATCAACGAAACCAGTCCGAACAAGAAGAAGGGGGATGACAGGATGCAAGTTTTACCCCCGGCGAAACTGGAAGTGGTATTGGTTCAGGTACCAGAGGGAGTGGCCTTATTACTCCATATCCCAATAACGTCTTTGCCGATGTCGAAAGATTAGAAATTCTGATTGGCGGTAAACGAGCCAGTAATAATTCCCCAGAAATCATTAATCAAGCAGCTGATATTTGTCAACGATTATTTACAGGTGGTATCATGGACATTAATGTTTAAAGGTCTCTCATCGATAGAATCGTTGATGATTACCACAATGATTAAGGGTATGCAGTTAAATACAATGACTAAAATAAGATGATTACACATAATACCCAAAGTGGACCGATCATGCTCAAGGGGATAAATTCTCGGTTATCAACATCCAATGTGACCTACGGTGATGGACTCGGCGATGTTGTTCAAGGTCTTGTTAGAAGGATAGCTCCAAAAGCAATACCGATTGCAAAACAAATATCAATGAAAGCTACTGACGTTGTTCGTGATAAAGGTATTGGTGTTGTTGGTGATGTTGCTAATAAAACATTCTCAGTAGTCAAGGAGAGACTAACACGATTAATACGATGAAAACCGTAATCAATAAAATTGCAAATGTTATGAAAATAATAAATCAGACTGCAAATAAAAAATTAGCAGAGTTCTCTGGTGTACCACTATCAGAAAAAATTACAAGTCTGATAGCAGAAGTGGTCCTCGTCTTAGACGATAGCAATTATAATAAAATTTTTAAACGTATATCCGATTCAGCGTTTGACATGCACGCTCCAGTTCTCAAAGATGAATATGTGTGTCATTATCAGTATTATTCTTATGAAGCACGACAGCAAAATCAACGTAGTCGAATTGAACTGCAAGTTCAAGATACAAGTAGATATTTCTTACCCGCTGAAGCATTTATTGAAGTAGAAGGAAAACTTCTAACAGACGTCGAGGCTAATACATGATACGGAGCTGATATCAGAGCTGATTTTGTTAATAAAGACATCATGGTTTTATTCAGCAGTGCTATATACATAATCGATGAAATAGAGATTGAATCAGTTCAAGATGAAGTTGACGTTACCACAACGATATGGGGTCTAGCAAGATATTCACATGATTTGTACAAGATGAGCTGGTCCGTCAACGATGTTTGCCAAGGATAAGTGTGACCATCCTGATGGCAGACCGCATAATATAAGACAACCAAGACACAATGCCAACAATGTGTGGCCAGGGGTTCATGGAGCCAACTCAAATATCAACGTAAGATTCGGAACACGTGAATTAATGTTACTGGAGGAACGTTAAAAAGTTTCCTGTCTAATTCCATTGTCACATATCTTTGGTTTCTGCAGAAACGTCAGAAAAGCCATTTTCGGAGCCAATCATACAACTATACTTATGAGAAAGTTTAATGATAATGATTTTACCTGGCGCGATGGTGGCACTGCCATTAAAGTAATATTATTTAAACTTTCATTGTGGATGCCAGTAATGACTCAATCAATCGACGAGGGACGAAGGTTACTTTCTTTTATGAGTCAGGGCGGTAAATCAACATTGTCATGGTTGACGGTAATCACAGACAGTACTCAAAGCATAGTTAACGGTATGTTCACGTGGCAAATAGCATTACAGCAAGGTGTGTCTGCACCTAGACATATATTTAATGCTTTCCAAGATACTGTACGATTAAACTCTCAAGAACACAGTCCTATGATATACGATAAACTTGGAGTTAATGAAGTTTCCTTAAGAATAAATGGACATCAAGAGCCATCTGAAGAAGTGTTATTACATTTTTAGAATAATCATGTTGCACTTACATCTTCCTTTGATGACATCCATGAGAGGTGATCAAATTATTGATTCCGGTCTACAAATATCACGACTAGATTTTACAACACTCTATCCGATTTATTACTTTTCGCTGGAACACCTGGATTTGTTTAGACAATCTGTCCTTGATATACACTTTCGAGCTATTGCAGAGTACAGATCAATCTCTGTCATGTTGCTTGAATGTGTTGATGGACAAATGAGAGTTATTGACGGCCCCGTAGAAAACCTGTAATTAAATCGCTCATGATATTATAATGTCATATCATTATGTTAGTGTATTATCAGAATAAACCATATTATTAGAATAAACATTATTTTCAAAATAACTATTATTATCAGAAAAAAGCAATAATTGTATTCTTCACTGATTATTGAATTTGCTGGCGGAAATAGTGCTCGAAAATTGTGATAATCGATCATATTTCACAATTTTATGGGGTAAATGATACCAAAAGTAATAATTTTAGGACTGATTTCATAATTTATTGGGGTAAATGTTACTAAAATAATATTTATATGACTGAATCTGAATTAATATTATAATCTGAATTTTAAAAAATCTGAATCAGAATGAATATTATAATCAGAATAAATTTTAATCTTCACTGATTATATGATATTAAAATTATGAAAATAATTCAGATTTTATAATTTGATGGGGTAAATGATATCCAAAAATTAAAAATTATAGGACTGATTTTATAATTTTGTTGGGGGGGGGAGGTGGTAAATGATACTAGAAGTAATAAGTATTGGACTGATTTCACACTTTGTTGGGGTAAATATTACTAAAAATATAATTATAGGACTTATTTCATAATTTGTTGGGGTAAGTAATACTAAAAAATAATAATTATAGGACTAAATCAGAATAAATATTTTATCAGAATGAAAACAAAATCTGAATCCCTTGACATAGTCATGGTTAAATATTATCATCTGAATAAAAGTAAATCTGAATCAGAATAAATATTATTATCTGTTATTATTTGGTGTAAAATCTATTACAATCACTAACAACTTGGTCATTGTTTTCATCAGAATCCATTTCCCCAGACAAAGCTGAAACGTTCACTGTTGCCATAATTTTCACTTTTACAATCCCCTTTAGTAACGTTTTCACTACTTTCACAATCACTAAGGTCACTTTAGACGGCGCTTTTATTTTCACCATCTGACATAATCTTTCTGAACCGTCTTACGCGTTTATTAATAATATTGTTTGTTTCGTATTTGTGAGATAATTATGACCTAATTTTTTCAATTGCGCGTGAGAGAGATACGAATTTCTCAACTACTGTATCTTTGACTGTCGCCAAGGACTGAATCACAGATTGCTGAATCAGCTTAATGAATCGGTATTCTGATGCTTGTGTATATATATCTTCAATCTAAAAAATAAAATATCTGCTTGATGAACTTCATTTGGATCCGCTGACATCAAAATGTGTATACTGAATTTGTTTAGGTGGTGTTAGATAAATTGCCATATTAACTGTCGTGCTAACCATTTTCAGCAATAGAACGTGTGATATTCGCTGCATCTTCAGGTTTACTAATCGCTGCTATACCATTCCAATATCTTCCTGGGTTGTAATCGGTTGATTAATTACCGGCCCCTAATGCTAGTTTACCTTTCAAAGCAGATCTTTCTAGGAAGCTAGCAAGTTTTTCTCTGAGAGTATATCTTTTTATATGGAATTTAACGAGTGAATCAACTTTACATCTGCAATATGTCGTCTTACTTGGTCTCGTTCATCAAGTCGGATATCAAATCGAATTCCAGGACTACAATAATTATAACCAGGAAAATGTTTTTCTCCTGGATACTTAGCCCATGGAAATCCTGGTAACTTTCCCAATCAAACAGCGATATCACCAGCAGACACTTTGTGTTCGGAGGTAAATTTGTATTTGCTTGTACCATATTTTACGCACTTGCCTGTAAGTGCACACTTTTTATTTTTTGTTATTAGTGTTGTTAATCCACTGCTGGAGTTGGATGCTCTGCATCGAACACAAGATAAATCCCTATTATTTAGTATATTTCTACAACATGGATATCATTGAGTTCACAGCGACACGAAGCCAAGAGCCAGTCAAGCACATCCAAATTCTATCAGAGCAATTATCATAGGTTCATCTGGGTCTAGTAAGACACAATTATTACTTATTCTGATAATGAGATGGCTCAGGTAGGGTAAGTTATATTTAGTGACACCATCTGTAGAGGATCAGAGATCAGAGATGCTACGATGTGCTTAAAGATTTTAATGAAAATGCAAAATTATTGGACGAGGATGGTAATAATATTATTGATTTTATCACCGATATTGATGAAGCCCCATCTGCAGGCGATCTCGATGGATTTATTAATAATCGAGTAGTTTACAATGATGTGATGCTGGACAAACAATTAAATCCAGCTCGGATATCTTCTAGAGGCAGACACAAAGACACAGACGTGATATATGATACTCAGCGATATACACAAATACCTAAAGTGATCAGAGATAAATGCAATATTTTAGTTGTGTTGAATGGAGTTGATACACATACTCTGCGAAATATTCGTCAAACTTGGTGTTCAAGGGATATGAATATGATTAAGTTCAAAAACTTCTTTTCAAAAGAGCAAGATTTCCCACACGGATTTAACACGAAAAATGTACATTGTCCTCGGTCGCGATATCGTTACTGGTCCTAATAAAGTCTTTGGATGAAAAGATATCAGCAGGGAGGGTGTGACCAAAAATGAGTGTCCGACGAGTAAACAAAACACGTATCAAAATCTGAAAACATGAAGTAACAAAATGAGCTAACCTAATTAGAGAAAATATATGTTAATTATAGGCTTCGGTTTGGCGTTATTGACCTTGTATTTGCATTTTCTTAGGAAGTTTTTTCGCTCGTGAATATACTCTTCTACAAAGAGGTCCATTCACCCTCCCTGCTGCTAGTGTGGCCGACGAGGCAGGAGGTAAAGCAGTCATAGATAATCAGTTTTAGAGACTAGTACATCATCCTGAACTATCTGTCAGGCTTAAGTGGATTGTTCTTTTTGTACTAAAGGAACCCTGGCATATTCCGTTATCGTATAGTAGGTTGTCAGTTTGGCTCTCTGGCTCTCCGATAGTAGTGAAGGGGGACACTTTACGTATAATGGGAATTAGCATTAAAAACACCCTTGGGACACTTTACGTATAAGGGAAATTTAACATGGAGAAAAATCGTGGGACACTTTACGTACAAGGGGAATTAACATGGAGAAAAATCGTGGGACACTTTACGTACAAGGGAATTTAACATGGGAATAAATCGTGGGATACTATACGTACAAGGGAAATTTAACTTGGGATTTTTTTTTAAAAAAGTTTTTTTTAAAATTTAAATTTAAATTTAAAAAAGGGGTAGGCAATTCAAAGACTATCTCTTTTCGAGAAATATGGCTGGCCCTGAAAAGGGCCTTTGGGTTTTATGTTAATGTATTCATTAACATAAATGGCAGCGCATTGGTCTTCTTCTTGTCCTTAGGCTGCGTCTTACTGTTGGTCCGTACATCAGCACTCTTTTCAGGCATCCTTGTCTTTCGACGTAGATCCTACGTATCCACAGGCTGGTGTTGGTCCTGTGGACAACGGTCCACTTCGATCGGACATACATGAGCAAGTCTGTCCGAAACATCATGGAAGACACAAGGGTGGATGACTCAACTGTAGTCCACATCTTGAAGCGACGAGAACAGGTGAATCAATGCATTGAACGGCGCTTATTTATAGGCGGAGGAAGGATTGAAACGGATTGAGTTCATTCACCAATCCGAACACGCGTTACAGAATTCAGTCAGCCCGCATCCAATCCGAAGAGAGCAGTCTGTGACGTCACGTAGTCAATATAGATTCGCTAGCGCTTGTGTGCAGTCAATCTATGCGACAGTGATTCAACATGACGGAAACTCAGAAAACGATCCAGTGGGGTGCACCAGCAGGGGAGACTGCCCAAGGGAACCCGGACTTACTTTCAGAAGAGGTGAATTGGGATTTTGTGGATTTTCTCTCCTCGCAAGAATTTGTTCCGGAACCTTCGTTACTTTCTTCATTACCGCAAGTGGAGAATTTTAGACAGAGACAGAAAGAAGAATTGGAGAAATTTATACAACGACAAAAGGAAGCGGAACAGGCTTTTCTCCTACAGCAACAGCAACAAGAAGAAGAAGAGGTAAGAAAAAAACAACAGCAAGAAGAAGTAGCAGCAAAGAAACAAGAGGGTGAAAATCAAACGGTCACGGTACTGTTGGACATTTTAGCGGAGTTAAGAAGTCTGAAACAAATGTATCAGACTTCTTTATCACGACCGAAGAGAATACGACCTTCCCGAGCTAAACACGTCAACCCTGTGACTAAGCCTACCGTACCACCCTTAGTGATTTCAACCCAATCATTATCATCATCATCAACATTACGCAGTCCAGAAGTAGGCCTTGGCCGTGGCAAAGGCTTAAGGCAGTTGAAATTGATTGCTTAAACTCACCCCTACACCATGAAGAAAAAAGGCCCTTTTCAGGGCCACCCACATATCTCGAAAAGAAATACAATTTCAATTTGCCAATAACTCAAAAAAAAAACTCACCCATGTTATCCTTATAGTACGTGTCTGTGTATGAGTGCGTGAGTGTAGCTTCTTATTTTAAAATCACAACTCAAAGACACTTACCTTATATCATTCATTTATTCTTTTCTCCATTTTTTTACAATCCAATTCACAATTTATAACACAACACTTTAATAATGAAAAGTTCATTAATTTCTTCTTTTCTCCTTGTTTAGTCTCTCTGTTTTTTGAATTTCTTCACCCTCACACTCTTTTCCTCTTCTTCTTCCTCCTCGCTTTCTTCCCTTCTTCTTTTTTTCTCCTGTTTCTTTTTCTTCACCTGTCTTCTTTCTTCCTCAGAAGAATCCCTCTCTTCCTCTGAAGAATCCCTCTCTTCTTCTGAAGAATTCCTCTTTTCTTCTGACTCCTCTTGTTTCTTTTTTGGGCAATCTGGAGACCAATGTCCTTTTTCTTGACAATAATAACAGGTATCTTGACTTTTGTCTTTTTTATCCCCTGTTTTTTTTCTTTTTTGACGGTCTGGACACTCTGAAGACCAATGTCCTTTCTTCTGACAGATATAGCAAGTATCTTGACTTTTATCTCTAAAGGAAGGAGAGTAGTCCGTAGGCTGGTCTGAAGAGAATTTTCTAATGACCCCTCGCAAAGCTCTGACGAAACGTTCCATCTGGTCAGTCTCTTCCATCGTTGTGCTCGGCTTGAGAGTGAAATGAATAGTGAAAGGACAAGACACACACCCTTTTATATACGCTGGTCTGCTATGACTATAAAGTAGTTTATGGTGTTTGAACTTGAGTCATTTGACTTTTTGCTTTCAAGATGAAACGATCCCATTCATTCGAGAAGAAAGAAGAAAGTAAGAGGCAGAAACGTGATCTATCGCCTCGTACCAGGGCTGAAATCTTGGCACAAATTCATGCCAGTGATTTTGAAGAGGACATGAGTGAACCAGAATCCGAACCCTCTAAACCAAGTTCACCACCCTTTGTCAACCCTGAAAAGTACTATTCCATTCGAGAGACGGAAAAGCGCTCCTCTAGAAAATTTAGAACCACGGCTTACAAATACACGGTGAAGTTTAAAGATTTCAAGGCTGAAGTGCCGTTAGAGAAAGCAGAAGTGTTCATCACTGAGGTGTGGGATTCTTTGCTCACTGCACTCAAGCGACAATGTCAACCCAAAGAAGACGATCGTTTGAGACTTTCCATACAACACGACGGTTTGAAATCCCCTGTTTGGATCGAGTTTAGCACCCCTGCAGAATTAACTGCTTCCAAAGTCATGGACAAGATTCAACACGTACAACAATCTAATGATCAGTTTGACATCACCGATGGTAAAGCCACACTGGACATGACCCACGTCTCTCCTCCTCAAGGGACTGGACGCAAAAAGATGTTATTGGTGGACGACCTTCGCAACACCAAAAAGAGTCTCGTCCGAATTAACAACTCTCATGACCAGATGTGTTTAGCCCGTGCCATCGTGGTGGGACGAACCTATGCTGACAAGAACGACACGGTAGAATGGAAAAGAACCTGGAACACTATTCAACGTTCCCATCTAGCCAAACAACGAAACGAAGCAGAACTCCTGTTACAACAAACCGGACTGTCCAAAGACACACTCTGTGGCATTCCTGAGATGCAAAAATTGCAAGATACCCTAGCTCCACGCTACACCTTGAAAGTGCACCCTCAAGAAGTGCGCGGACCTCTGTTGTTTCGAGGCCAAGACTTTAAGGACGGAAAATACATTCATCTTTATCATCACGATGAACATTTCGATACCATTACCAGTATCACCGGATTCCTGAAATACGGTTATTACTGTGAGAAATGTGACCATGGTTATAACAATCGAGAGCAACACAAGCATTGTGGATCGAAATGCACAGGATGTTTGGCCTCTTCACCCTGTCTGAGCGAAGAACCAGTGCCTTGTTCCACTTGTCTGCGCACGTTTGTCAGCCCTACCTGTTACCAACAACATCTGAAAACGCAAGGTTCACAGCAGAAATGTGCTTGTCAACTCCTGAGATTGTGCCCTACGTGTGAACAAGTCATACGTACCAATAATACCAAGGCACACGTATGTCGAGGAAAGAAAAAATGTCACATTTGTCACCACATCGTGGACTTGGAACACCAATGTTACGTGCAAAAATACCAACCCCCACCTGAGAAAGAGGACGGTCACAAGAAGAAAGGCAATTTCATCTTTTTCGATTTCGAATGCATGCAAGAAACTGGCATTCACATTCCTAATTTCTGCGTGGCTCATCGAGCGTGCGAGAAGTGCATTCAAGAACCTATCTTCAGTCATTGCCCTCACTGCAGCAAGATTCCCGGAGGGCGTGAAAAAATCTTTCGGGGACCGAACACGTTAGCCGATTTTGCCCAATGGGTCTTAGACCCCGTCGACAAGACATGGAGCCAAGAGGACATCGAACGTTACGGAGATTGTCATCATCATGCCACGGTGATGGCTCACAATTTCTCCGGATACGATGGACAGTTTCTTTTGAGGTACTATACGGAACAAGGCACCGAGCGTCCTAAAGTGACTTTGAACGGAGCCAAAATCATTTTCATGCAAGTGGGACAAGTGCAGTTTAAAGATTCGATGAGTTACTTGGCCATGCCTTTGAGTCGAATGCCTAAAACGTTTGGAATGACAGAAATGGCTAAAGGGTACTTTCCACACTTTTTCAATACGGAAGCCAATCAACACGCCGTTCTACCCCATTTGCCCGAGGCTCACTATTACGACCCCGACAACATGCGTACCGAACAACGAGAAGCTTTCTACGCTTGGTACCAGGCTCACGCCTCGCACCCTTTCGACTTTCAGGAAGAAATGTTAAAGTATTGTCGTTCCGACGTGGACATTTTACGGCGTTGCTGTGGAAAATTTCGAGAACTGTTCATGGAACACGGAGGGGTCGATCCTTTGAAAGAAGCTTGCACCATTGCCAAAGCGTGTTCCTTAGTGTATCGACAACGATTCATGCCTGAAAAGACCGTGGCTGTCATCAGTCCTCAAACGACCCACTTTGTCAAACGTCAATACTCGGTCAAAGCCCTACGCTGGTTACATTACTTGTGCGACAAGGAAGACAAGTGGATTCAGCATGCCCGCAACGGAGGAGGCGAAAAGACCATCGGAACGTATTCGGTCGATGGCTGGGACTTAGAAAACCCCAAGATCGTGTACGAGTTTAACGGTTGCTTATTTCACGGATGTCCCGTCTGTTACCCTGACCGTGGCACTAAAAATCAGTTTTTGCAACGAACCATGGAAGACTTGTACCAGGACACTTGTCAGCGACGCCTAAAGTTAGAACAGCAAGGATACCAAGTGGTGGAAATGTGGGAACACGAGTACGATCACCGTATGAAAACCGATCCCGAGTTTAAACGCCTCGTGGAAAGTTACCAGTTCATGGACCCGCTGAACCCGAGGGATAGTTTGTACGGAGGAAGGACCAATGCCACCTGTTTGCTGTACCAAGCCGACGAAGAGAAAGGAGAAGAAATCAAATACTTGGACGTGTGTTCGCTGTATCCCTACGTGTGCAAATATTGTCGCTTTCCTGTAGGGCACCCACAATTGCTGACGGAACACATCGACCTGAAAAATATTCGACAATACGAAGGCTTGATCAAGTGCAAAGTTTTGCCTCCCACGAACCTCTACCATCCCGTCTTACCTCACCATTGTCAAGGCAAACTGATGTTTCCATTGTGCCGTACTTGTGCCGAAACGTGCAACCAAGACCAACCTTGTCAGCACAGCCAGGAAGAACGGGCCTTGACGGGAACCTGGGTCAGCGTAGAATTGTTCAAAGCTCTGGACATGGGATACCAACTGTTAGAAGTGTACGAAATTTGCCACTTTCCCAAGACACAACAATACTGCAAGGGTGATCCCAGTCAGAAAGGCATTTTCGCCGACTACGTGGATGCCTTTTTGAAACTGAAGCAAGAAGCCAGCGGCTATCCTTCCTGGTGTCACACTCCCGAAGACCAAATACAATTCAAAGAGAAATACTACGAACAAGAAGGCATCTCTTTAGACCACATCGAGAAAAACGAAGGCAGGCGATCGTTTGCCAAAGTGATGTTAAATTGCTTGTGGGGTAAAATGGCACAACGACCGTGTTTACCCAAGACGGAATATTTGACAGAACCTTCCCGCTACTTCCAGATGATTCACGACAAAACCAAATACATGAAACACGTGGACGTCGTTCGAGAGAATTTGATCTTGGTCAATTACGAAGAAGATCTGGACTTTGTACAAGACGACCCTTTTGGAAATGTCATCATTGCGGCTTACGTGACAGCCCATGCTCGATTAAAATTGTACGAAGCTTTAGAACTGTTAGAAGAACGCGTCCTGTACTTTGACACGGACAGTTGCATTTACATCCATCACCCGATTCAACATCACCCTAACATCGAAGGAGACCGTTTAGGAGCCTGGACAGACGAACATCCCGACGACAAGATTCTAAGTTTCGTCAGTGGCGGTCCCAAAAATTACGGCTACGAATACCGGGACAAACAAGGAGAAGTGCACACGACGTGCAAAGTGAAAGGACTGACTCTGAATTATCGTACCAGTCGAGTGGTCAACTTTGGGGTATTGAAAGAAGCCTTGCAATCGGGAGAGGATGGAAACTTTAAAGTGACCACTCACCAACCAAACAAGATTGTACGTTTACCCACTCACCACATCGTCAGTCGACCCCTGGAAAAAGTCTATCAAATCGTGTACCAGAAGCGAGTTCGACTTCCCAATCATTTCACCTTACCGTACGGTCACGTCGGTATCGGTCTGTATATAAAAAAGGAACCCTAGGCAAGACCGATAGTTCATTGTGACTACCAAGACCGAGCGAACAAGATGAATACTTTGAAAGAGACATCGTTCCAGTTTGGGGATTGTAAAAAAGCTGTATCTTTCTCTAGTGCGACTAATACTGGATGGATAAGACCCATGCATTGCGACGGAAAATGTCCGGAAGGAAACTGCGATTGTCCATGTGGTTACCATTGTAATTGCGTAACGGAGTTTGCAGACGAGTGCGATTGTGAGCCTTGCGATGGGACCGATGCTGTACGTTGTGACCTGAGCGATGCCGTAAAGCATCATGGGAACTTTAGTACCCCTACCCCTGTCATGGAAAGTGATGCTGTGCGTGTCAAGCCTGTGGGATGCGAAAGCGATGCTGCTCGTCCTCTTGGACATTTTACTGGGTTTCGTTTTAAAGGGGAATGTCGACCTTCACGTTTACCTCCCTACGGATGTCATCCAGCCCTGAGCAAACTCCTGCCCATTTCACTCAACCCTCATCGAAACGAACCTGTGAAAAACGAATATTCGTTTCCTGTGCGTTTGTCGGAATACTGCGACTTTGAAAATCGTCTTCAATCGTTCAAAGGAAAATGGCCAAAGTATCTGGGAGGACCGACCCCCGAAGAATTAGCCAGAGCCGGATTTTTCTACTTGGGCGAAGGAGATAAAGTCAAGTGCTTCAGTTGCGGTGTGTCACTTCACCACTGGGAACCGCAAGATTCGGCCTACGTAGAACATGCTCGATGGTCACCGAATTGTCATTACTTACCTTTAGTGGGACCGAGACATTGAAGTAACTTCTTACCATAATAATCTGTTCATGGATACTTTACAAGAGAACATTCGTGCTTTGCCTGTGGAATTGAGAGAACGCATTTACCGAGAGCTGGTCAAAATACAAGTGAAACGTAAAGAACAATTGCATCCGTTACGTCACCGGTGTTTGAACCACTGGTACCTGAAGGCTATACAAGGACTGATTCAATTGAAAGTGTTCCATCGGACAGACATTGATCAACGATCCTCTAGTTTTAAAAAGGATTGGTTTGGTATGGACGATTGTAGTTACATCATTGTAAACGTACTGCATCGAATTCCAGAGGAAGAGTTAACGAATTACCAACATCTTTCACACAATGTCAACTTGGTGAAAGAGGAAACTTCTGAACGAATTGTAATGTGTAGATTAGTGACTCAACGATTTAAATTCGACACTGAAGTGAAACCATGTTTGTGCAAAGAGTACATTTCTTGTGTCAGACCAAAGAGGATTTAGTATGACCTATTCATGGATACTTTACAAGAGAACATTCGTGCTTTGCCTGTGGAGTTGAGAGAACGCATTTACCGAGAGCTGGTGAAAATACAAGTGAAACGTAAAGAACAATTGCATCCGTTACGTCACCAGATTTTTAACCACTGGTTCCTGAATGGTATAAGAGAACTGATTCGTCAGAAATTGTTTCAGTGGTCAGACCTTGTTCAACACTTTGAGTTAGTGAATGATCGAAATGTTCATGATTTTGGTTACTTCGAGATTCACCTACAGCAATACATTGAGGAAGACAAGTTAAAGGATTATCAACATATTTTACGTGGAATCTACTTAGAGGAAGAGGAAACTTCTAAACGAACTCTGAAGTTTCGGTTACAGTATGCAAGATTTAGATTCCCTACTGGAGAACGAAGATCTCTGGCTAGAAAGTACGTGTATTGTTTCCGAAACAAAGAGACTATAAAAACAGGCTGCCATGCCACGACTTATGTCACATGTCATCCAACAGATTCCGTGGAAGGAACTCAATGACCATATTCAAACCGTGGATCATTACCATCAATTATTACAAGAACTGTATCCGTTCAATTTGGGACGACAAGTGGTGTGTGTCTTAGTGACTTGTTTTTTGGGATTTCGTTTACCAGCCGATTCTTTGTGGACTCTTTACGATCAGTACTTACCACCTTCATGGCCTTAAATGGTCACGAAAAACTCCTTTTGCTCAAAGCCTTGCGTTTTCATCTGGATACTTCTCGACCTCAACAGGAAAAAAAGATTCGTCAACTTTTAGCTACCCAAGACGTGTATGACGATGTGTGTGTAGCTTGTGACTTACATCCCCATTGGACAGATGTCCGTGCCTGGAAAGAATGGGGTTTTGAGGCTTGGACCCAAGAAGTGGCCCAGTATGCACGAGAGTTGTTCAAGGAAAAAAGTTACTTTTCATCCCGTGTTAGTGACGGTGCCAGAAGAACCCGTCACCCAGGACAGGACTGTCGTGGACAGGCCTGAAAGACCCTTTCGGGAGGACACTTGTGTGACCTTACCCCCTGTTGAACTGGTTAGAACATTACCCAAAACATGTGGTTGTTGTACAGACACTTGTGTTTATTCCACATTCATCGTTATCATGTGCCTTTTATTCTTTTACTTAAGCCTTTGGCTTTTATGTATTTTTGTCTTTCGTATTCATGTTTGAAAAAAAACATTCAATAAACGTGTTCTGAAAAAAAGTATATAAACTCTTGTCTTGTTTGTTTTTCGTGTCACAAGTGACATTTCTCACACCATGGCTACCTCTACTGTCTCTGCTCCCTCTTCCTCTACTGTCAAAGTCATCGACGAACACTTAGATCGTGCCAGTTGGGAGGCTTTGTATCTTCGCCATCCCTTTAACATGCTCATTGCTGGACCTAGTGGTTCAGGCAAAACCGAATTCGTCAAACGTTTGATCGAACATAAACATCATTTGATCGATCGGCCCCCTCAACGAATCGTGTGGTGTTACAAAGAGTGGCAATCGGCGTACAGCCTCTTGCGAGAAAGTCAAGGCGATTCCATCGTGTTTGTGGAAGGCATTCCTAAAGAAGACGACGGCATCGTCTCTGACTCCCGTCTAACCCATTTGGTCATTTTCGACGACATGTTAGGAGAAGACGAAGAAGAAATTAAATTGTGGTTCACGCGCAAAGGGCATCACCGTAATGCCAGTGTCGTTTACATCACCCAAAATTTGTTTCAACAAAGTAAAGCCCATCGCACCATCAGTCTCAATGCGCATTACGTAGTCTTGTTTAAAAGCCCTCGAGATAAATCGCAAGTGCAAGTCTTAGCCAAACAGTTAGGAACGCCTTGGCTGACTCAGGCGTACGACGATGCCACTCAAACGCCACACGCCTATTTACTCGTCGATTTGAAACCTACGACCCCCGAGGATTTGCGATTTCGTACCCACTTGTTTCACCACTGGTGCCAAGACGGAGGGCCTGTCCTGTACACGTCTCCGTCCTCGACTTCATTTCACTCCTCCCATGAAAAAAATCTATAAAAACCTCAGACCCTTTTTCGTCTGTCTCACACAGTGTGAACATGACGTCCCTTCAGTCACATCTTCCCGTCAAATTGATTCGTGCTTTGTATGGCATCAGCCGAGAAAAAGATCCACAAACACGAGCCCGTGTCTTAGAAGCTAGTCTCAAAGAAGTCTTACGATGGTTCACGGTGACGGCACGTCAATTACTCCAAGGAATCATTCAGATTCCTCATCAAACCCAACGCTTTTTCGATCGAAACAAAGTCGCTTTGGTCCAACTGGCCGATCCCCGCATCGACACTCAAACCAAAAAACAAATCATTTTGAAACCTGGAGGGAGCGGTACTCTAGGAGGGGTCATCATTCGCTCACTCTTAAGATGGGATCCTAATGCCCCCAAAGTTATCCCCAAGACAAAAGTCCAACGAAGCCCCAAGAAGAAAAAGAAAAAGACCAAGTCCCCAAGAAGAACTTCTCCAGTGGCGGGACCCTCCTCTTACCAGACACCACCACCATCACCCCGGAAAAAGAAAAGAAGCCCCAAGAAAAAGAAACAGAGAAAAAGTCCCCAGAAAAAGAAAAGTCCACAGAAGAAAACTAGTCGCAAGAGAGGCACTTCGGCCAGGACGCAACCTTACACTCGCAAGCCACGACCTGCCACAACGTCTCCGGCAGCCTCACGTTTGTCCACTTCTCCGTTGATGTCACCAGGAACTGAAGAGTACTTGGAGACGTTGATTACACCAAGAACTTCTCCGTTGATGACCCCCAAAAGAACTTCCCCAGTGGCAGGACCTTCCAATTTAGCGGCAGTGGCTGCTGCTCACAAAGTACCTTCTCCCAAAATCAAAGTTCAAGAAAGATCGGGCATGTTACAAAGTTTACTGGATTTGTCCAAGCAAGAACTGGCTCGATTTAGTCCGTTACGTACCCCTGCACGACGTGTCATGCCTGTCCTCAAACTGATAAAACGTAAAGACAATCAGTGGCGACGCGTTCCAGTATAAAAAAGGCCTGTGACCGAGTAGGGTATCAGTGTTTTTAGGTGCTCCTAAAGACTCAAAGATGTCACCCTCCAGAAAACCCCAAGGAAAGAAAAGAAAAGGACTACCACCACGTTTAGCCAAACATGGGGACCTGTTATCTGTCCTGTCCAAAGCTTCTCCACCCCTACGAAAAAAACTCATTCAAACAGCCTCCAAAGAGGTCATCGATACCGTGTGCGAATGTTGTTTGAACGTTTTGAAAGGCACGATCCCTTTGTCCAAACACCAGAAACAATGCTTAGGCAAACATCGTCACGTTCTTCGGAAAATGGTTCAAAAGAAAATTCCCATTCGTCAAAAAAAGAAGATGTTGGTCCAACGTGGAGGCATTTTACCTCTCTTGTTAGGCCCCATACTGAAAGGAGTCTTGGGAACCATGTTGGGAGGACTGATGGGAGCAAGATAAAAAGGCCTTCGGAAGTCCCAAGATCTCAGAATTCACCCCTGACAACCCCATGGAAGGACGAAAACTAGCTTTAGTGCCTTACAAACGATGGATGGAATACCATCGGTGGCAAGAACAACGCACCCCGCATTTACCTCCCAATCCCAATTTGAGCGAAATGTCCCAGTTACAACACGAATTGCAATCCTTGCTGGATCGCCAAGATTTGTCCGAAACAGAAAAATCGCAAAAGTACGGTCAACTCTTGCAAAGACTGCAACTCTTTCACCAGAAAGCTTTAGACGAAACAGCTTTACCCACTCTGAAAGATTTTAAGACCTTGATGAAAAGTCCAGCACCATCACCAGTACCAGTACCAGTACCAGTACCACCAGTACCCGTGACCAAGACAGAAAAAGGAAAAGAAGAAGAAGAAGAAGGGTTTCAAACTCCACCAGAAAAAGTACGCAAGTTAACAACACCACCTACCTCCAGAATTGGATGGATTAAAAAGATGATGGCGACCCCTTCTTCCTCACAAGAGAAAAAGAAAGTGAAGACAGAAGTGAAGACAGAAGTGAAACAAGAACCGATATCCCCTGCTCAGACATCCTCCTCCTCTTCGACACCTATTGCTGGCCGCACACGCAAAGCCTTGCAATCCAAGAAAATACCCCAAGAGAAAAAGAGTAGCCTCTTCCAAGAGTGGGTGCCTTATTAAGACACCAATCAACACAAAAAAATGGAAAAAGTCTTAGCTAGCATTTACTACGATTCCTCCCATCCTGCAGGTTACGCAGGAGTTCAAAAATTGTATCGTGCTGCCAAAACGCGACTGAAAAGTCTCCGTTTACCTCAAGTGCAACGATGGTTACAAGAACAAGCTACCTACACTTTACACAAACCCATTCGACGCAAGTTTGCCAGAAGTCGCACCCGAGTGGAAGGCATCGATCATCAATGGCAAGCCGATTTAGCCGATGTCTCTCATTTGGCCAGCTACAATCGTGGCTACAAATATTTGTTTTGTGTCATCGACGTCTTTTCCAAATTCGCCTGGGTCGTGCCCTTGACTTCCAAATCGAGCAGCGAGTTAGTGCGAGCCCTGCAACGGGTGTTGAAACAAAACGGTCGTCACCCTCTTCGATGGCAAACGGACAAAGGCACCGAATTTCTGAACCAAGCTTTCCAAAAAGAATTAAAGAAACGTGACATTCATTTTTTTACCACCGAGAATCCCGAAACCAAAGCCAGCATCGTGGAACGTTTTCAACGCACTTTGAAAGAACGCATGTGGAAATATTTTACGCATCACCACACTCTGAAGTACATCGACATCTTACCGCACCTGGTGCAAGCGTACAACCAATCTTACCATCGAAGCATCGGACGTGCCCCGCAAGACGTGACTCCCGACAACGAAGTGCTGGTGTTCGAGCGCCTGTTCGGTACGTCCCCGACGAGGGCTGTCCCCAAGAAAAGTGGAGAGTTGGCCGTAGGAGATTGGGTGCGCATTGGCAAAACCAAACGCACTTTCGACAAAGGTTACTTACCTAACTGGACGACCGAATTGTTTCGCGTCACTGGACGAGTGCATGGCCGTCATCCTGCCGTCTATAAATTGGAAGACATGAACGGAGAAGTACTCAAAGGAACGTTTTATTTGCCCGAGTTACAACGTGTCACCAAAAAAGAAGACGACGTGTACGACATCGAAAGCATTCTCGAACGCAGAACCCGTAAAGTGGGCAAACGACGTGTCAAAGAAGTCAAAGTACGTTGGAAAGGATATCCACCCAGTTTCGATTCTTGGATCGACGCTTCGCAAGTCATCGACTATAAAAAGAAGAAGTGACCATCATGCCCTTTCACACATCAGACGCAGCTACGTCGACCACTCCTTCTTCCCCTAGTTCTTCTGTGCAAGATTTACAAAAACAACCCTTGTGGGTGTGGTGTGGAGAACGTGTGCCTAAAACGCAAATCGTCTTTTTCTGCCAAATCTTCGTAGTGTATTGTGTCATCGGGGCAGCCATCGCCAATTTGAGTTTGCAACAAGGAGACAAACAATTGTGGACCATTTTATTGAGCAGTTGCATCGGTTACCTGCTTCCCAATCCCTCCCTGAAATTCTCCTCGAACGGGAACGTTGTGTCCAGTGCCAGTGTCAGTCACCACTCCAATAACAACCACAACCAGAACCCCATTTTGGGTGGAGACACGCCTCTGACATCCAGTAATATCCCCTCGGACAGCCACAGAACTCTGGAATTATGAGTCACCAAAACCAATTTTACTTAACCTTACCCAGTGACAGTTCCATGGAGGTGTTTCCCAAGAACACGTTGTGCTGTTACACGGCCAAATTACCTCAAGCCATCCCCTTAGATCACGAAGCCCATTGGGAAGTGGGTTTAGTGGAAATGATTCACCCAACCCAAGTCCAAAATATCATTGCCCAGCAAAATTGGTTTAAGGTGGAAGTTCATGACCAACAATTGCAAGTGGAGTTGGATAAAATTGGCACATCTACCAATAGAACCTATGATGACAAACTTAAAACGTGGACCTACAACTTGTCCATTCTCCCAGGCTATTATTTCAGTGGTCATCATTTGGTCAGCGCCATAGCCTCCAGGTTTAATGGCGTGTTCCATAAAGCTTTGAGTAATGTCCAAAAAAGTGTCACCTTGGAATACCACAAAATAGCTCGTCGCTTTCTGATGAAATTTTCTGAGGGGTCCAAAAAATTCATGTCTTTCTTATTTTGTCCTGAATTGTTTGACATATTGGGCGGTGACACGGAGATGAGAATGGTCATGATAAAGAAAAACGAATTGCCAGTCATTTCCGACAACGATATTTTTGCCAGGTATTTTCGTTTCCCGGTAGAACTGAACCAAGGACTGAATTTGATCTTTGTGTATTCCGATATAGTGGAGTACAACGTGGTGGGACACACCTCCGTGCCGTTACTGCGTGTCATTCCTTTCAAAGTGGATTCTGCCACAAACGCTGACGAGGAAGGTGGAAACACTTACCATGTTCACCGCGAATTTGTCCATCCTCACTATTTACCCGTCAGCAAGTCGTACTTGGACACGGTCAACATTACTATAAAAGGAGATTTGGGACAAAATATTCCATTCACCAAAGGAAAAGTCACGGTGAAACTCCATTTTCGAAAACGGTTCTCTCACGACTCGTAAGTAAGTCATGTATCCAGTGTACCAAGGGGTGGCTCGACAG
The DNA here is from genome assembly GCA_028554795.2 of Sinohyriopsis cumingii. Lineage (NCBI taxonomy): Eukaryota > Metazoa > Mollusca > Bivalvia > Unionida > Unionidae > Sinohyriopsis > Sinohyriopsis cumingii. The sequence continues at coordinate 156,735,269 of CM068825.1, read as the reverse complement.
CGAGGACACGGTTTAGGAGACATGTTAAAATCGGCCTTTCGTTCGGTGGCCCCAGTGTTGAAACCGATGGTGACACGCGGATTGCACGCCTTGAAAGATGCGGCACTGACACAAGGCAAAGAATTTCTCCAAAATGTCATCATCGACAAACAAAACCCTAAAGAAGCCTTCATGAGGGCAGGCAAAAATGTCTTGCTGCAAACGGGCAAAGACATTTTGGGCCGACGAGACACACCTATAAATGCCCTGCACGCTACCGAGTCAAGCATTCAGCAAGGACAAGGCAGAAAGAGACGAAGAAGAAGAAAACACCCTTTCACCAGACTTCAAGCGAGAAAGGCCAAGAAAAGAAGAACCGTTCGAGACTTAGACGTTTTCGATTATTGAGACACAGCAACAACAAAAAATGATGCACCGAGAGTCTTGCGCCTGTTCCAAGACGGAACTGGATCTGTTTGCCATGCCCCCCACCATGATGACCATGCAAGAATCCCAATGGGTGGAATTTAATCCCATCTCCTCACTGACCGATTCCGCTCCCATCGAATTTGAAATCAAGGGGCAGCCCGAAGATTACATCGATCTGAATAGCAGTTACTTGTACTTGAAAGTCCAAGTTCTAGAAAAAGATGATAGTGGAGTAGATGACGCTGACGAAATAGCTCCCGTCAACAATTTCATGCATTCCTTGTTCAGCTCAGTGGATTTGTACTTGAATAACAAACTAGTCAGCAGCAGCATGGATACTTACCCTTACCGTGCCTACTTGGAAAATCTCTTGACGTACGGAATAGATGCCAAGGATAGTCATCTCAATGCCTGCGTGCTGTGGGTAGCTGACGAAGCGAACAAGTTCGAAAAAACAGATGGAAGCAATTCCGGCTTTGAGGCAAGAGAAAGCAAAATCTTAGAGAAGAAGAGTTTAGAACTGATGGATCGTTTGCATTTGGACATGTGGTTGCAAGAGAAATATTTGCTGAACGGGGTGAATGTCCGCTTGAGACTGAATCGCAGCAGTGCCGCTTTCCATTTGATAGCTGCTGATCCTGCTAAGGCTCCTAAAAGCATAATCCAGGAGGCCAAACTCTACGTACGACGCGTGGAAGTGTTACCCAAAGTGGGTAACGACATCAGTCAAACGTTGAGCAGAACGACCGCCAAGTATCCCATCCGACGTGTGGAAGTGAAAACGTTCACCATTCCCGCTAACCTTCAATCCATAACCGAAGATCATCTGTTTCAAGGACAGTTACCCAAGCGTTTAATCCTTGGTATGGTCTCGAATTCAGCCTTCAACGGAGCCTTCAAAGAAAATCCTTTCAACTTTCAACATTTCAACGTGAAGAAAATCGAAGTCAGTCGTGATGGCAAGACCTTGTGTACCCGACCTTTCGAACCTGACTTTAGTGACAAGAAGATGAATTACTTGAGATCGTACTTGTCCCTGTACGAAGCCACCGGTCAGTTAGGAACCAACACCAGTCACGGCATTGAGTACGAGGATTATGCAGGAGGCTATGCTTTGTGGGCTTTCGATTTCACTCCAGACCAAGGCAGCGACGAGGGACATTTCCACCCTATAAAATCTGGCCAGATTCGTATGGAACTTCAGTTTGCAGAAGTACTGAAACAGACAGTGAACGTCATCCTGTATGCAGAATTCGATAATACCATAGAAATCAACAGTTTGAGAGAAGTCATTCTAGATTATTAGAAAGCCATGGAAGACTGTTATCCCTCTTTACCTAGTGGAGAAACTTTGGAGATGGAATGTAAGGAGACCGTGGAAGGAGAAGAATCTCAAGACAAAGACGAAGAAGATATCATGATGAAGTCGAGATGGCCAGAACAAGAAGCCCATTTAGTCTCCTGTTTTGCCAAACACTTGGTCGACAAAATGACGGAATTGATCAAGAAAAATTGTTATGGATGTCAAAACGATCATCCCAGTCAAATTCAACACGATAAATGCCTAATGTTAAGTCAAGAAGAAAAATTGGACGAGTATCTGGACGAAGCTTGGAGTCTCATCTCGAACAAAGACGTGTTGCACCAGTGGTATAAAGACTTGCGTGAACATTCTTGTCCAGCATTAACCACTCAAGAGATCCATCGTATCGAAGCTCTCCTGAATCAGAGTGAGGAAACAGAACGAATAACCGTTTATTCGTCAGACATTTTCAAGCAAAAAGTCAGGATCGAATTGACGACGTATTATTACCTGTGAAGAAGAAAACAAACACAAAACAATGGATACCTGGGAACTTTATTACCTTTTGAACCACAGTTCGTATACGTCTTCTTGGAATCCCGTCGTCTGTGCTAAAGATGAACTCCCTCATCGCAAACCTAAAGACCATCAAGCTTACGTGATCAACACGGACGACAGTCATCTCCCAGGAACCCACTGGGTAGCCGTCTACTTTCCTCAAGAAGGATGTGTGGAATATTTCGATTCGTACGGATTGCCCCCTTTGGAAAACGATATCATTGACTTTATGAGAAGAAATGCTCAAACCACCCGATTCAATAATGTGAAATTACAAGGCACAGATTCCTTGGTGTGTGGACAGTACTGTGTGTATTTTCTGCATCATCGCAGCCTGGGCTATTCCTTAGAACATTTAGTGACTCATTTCGATCCTCGTTCTTCTGCTAGAAACGATGTGAAAGTAGATAGATGGTTTTGTGACCATTATGCTTATCTTTTGTCTCAAGCTAGGAAACGTAGTGTCCATCAATGGCCTAATGATTTCCAACAGTGGAAATCACAATTTCATTCACAACGTTGTCAGCCTTGTTCAAAAAGTAGTTAGTAATTGAAGAAAAGAATGTTTGTGATTTGAAAAAAAATTGTTTGATGTTATAGTGTTGGATTATTGTTAAAAATGTTGTTGTTTAGTGTTAAGTGATTTTTTGAATAAAAAATGTTGTGTTTAGAAAAAAATGCCTTTGTCTTTTGTTTAGCTATAAGAATGTTGGATTGATGCTCTTTCATTTCTTACTATCCCTCTCATGAACGTTGCGGCTCGAAAACCGTGTGGGGGATGTTTTCCTTCACGTCCGCGCTTTCACTTTAAGAACCGGGTTGTTCCCAGTCTAGCCATCCATTGTCGACTCATCCTCCTAAGAAGATGTGCTCCAAACTAGCTAAGCTCAACGAAGCCTACGTGAATTTGCATAGGGTCAGACACAGTCTGATACCGAAACCAGAAGAAATAGAGAATGTGAGAATGTTAAAAATCACTGAAGACCTGATAGAAGAGCTCTTCAGAGAAGAAATGAACAGGGAGAAAGAAGAATGGACAGAGAAGTACAGACTTCAGAGACAGCAGCAACAGCAGCAACAACAACAGCAACAGCAGCAGCAGCAACCTGAAGCTGACAGAGGCTTTGTCGATTGTCGTATCGACACCAAAGAATTCTTCTTCTCTTTCCGAAGAAGCAGACCTATTGCCAGAAAGTCTATCCTCAGAGGACATCGCATTCTTAGAAACTGAAAAAAGAATGCCATAGCAAAACAAAAAACAGCCCTTTTCAGGGCTACCCAATACTCTAGAAAAGAAATAACTATTAATTTGCCATTGTGCGTAGGTAGAGTAGTGTGAAAATAAACACTAACTCTTTCTTTAAAAATATGAGGGTATGTGTTTGTGTGTTTGTGTTTGTAAGTGATAAAGTAGGTTGGTGTGGATAGTAGATTAAAATGATGTTAGTTTTTTGGGCTGTTTGAGGTGTATATTTGGGGTTAGATTGGATTGCTTTGCGTATGTGGATAGTCTATTGAAGTGATGGGTAGCATAAAAAAGTGAGCGAGTGTTTCTTTTAGGTCCGCGCGTTGTTCTGGTTAATGATCTAGGTAAGATGAATTTTATGTTTTTAGGGGGATGTTTTCCTTCACGTTCGCGCTTTCAGTATAAATTGAAACTCGTTCGGCAGTCCAGCTACCCTTGTTGATTGATCAACACAGCCAGAAGAATGACTAGCAGAATAGTGAAACTGTTAGAACTCCAGATGCACCTGGAATATGCCAGGCGGATAGTAAACGAACTATCAGCGGAGGCTATAGTAGAAGAAGCAAGAGTAAAGAAGGAAGAAGAGGAGAGAAGACAGAGGGAAGAGGAGGAAAAGAAAAGAGAAGAGATGATGTCGTTTAATATTCCTGAAACAGAGGATTGGGGTGCTGAAGCGAATCATCCTCCCTCTGCGCTCCCCAGAAGAAAGGTGAAAGAAGACTGGGGAAGAAGATGCGTGTGCGGCGCCAGGCCAGGAAGGTGCAACCATTAGATAGGTGCATCTGGAGTTTAAAAAAACAGCCCTTTTCAGGGCTACCCAATACTCTAGAAAAGAAATAACGATCGATTTGCCAATGTGTGTAGGTAGAGTAGTGTGTATATAAACACTAACTCTTTTTTAAGATAGTGTGAGGGTATGCGTTTGTGTGTTTGTGTGTTTGTAAGAGCTCAGGTATGTTTGTGTGAATAGTAGATTATGGGTTTCTTAGCGTATGTGAAGAGTATAGTTAGGGTTTTATTATATGAAATGAGAAAGTAGGGGGATGTTTTCCTTCACGTCCGCGCGATGTTTGGTCATCATCTAGGTAAGATCCATTTTATGTTTTAGGGGGATGTTTTCCTTCACGTTCGCGCTTTGAGTATAAAACTAACAGTGTTGGCCATTGGAACCCATTCTACGGAATAAGCAAACAAGAAGATGCCAGCAGCTTCAGCTTTATACAACGATCTTATGGGAAGTTGGTATTGGATGGTAGATGGATTGAGTGTAGTAGAAAGGGTTGAACAGGAATGGAGGTATGCAGTGACAAAAGACTTCGTCTCAAGACAAGTAACCAGCCTCCACTTATCCGTAAATATTGTAAAAGAAATGATAGATGATGAGGAGAAGAGAATCAGAGGTTTAATTAACCCACCGTATGTCAAAGTGGGTAAGTTAAAAGAAGCGATAGATCATGTGACGAGTGCAAGGTGCTTTCTAGAAGACATTGCAGAATGGACAGATTGGTGTTTCGCGAAGTGGGGGTTAGAAAAACTTAAGAAAGCTGAAGAACTAATGAGGAATGTGCTGACCGAAGAGGTCAAGAAGATCAAAGAAAAGTGGTTAAAGGAAAGAAAAGAAGAAGAAAATAAAAAAAAAAGGGATGAATTTGAAAAACTGAACACAAACTGGATGAAAATCCAAGAGAAGTTCCGGGCCATGGGCCACCCGGACTGGTTGCCGGAAACAGAAAAGAAAAAGAAGAAAGGAATGATGGACAAAATAAGAGGATGGTGGAAGAAGTTAAAAAGTTAAAAGAAGAAGAAAAAACCCAAAGGCCCTTTTCAGGGCCAGCCATATTTCTCGAAAAGAGATAGTCTTTGAATTGCCTACCCCTTTTTTAAATTTAAATTTAAATTTTAAAAAAAACTTTTTAAAAAAAAAATCCCAAGTTAAATTTCCCTTGTACGTATAGTATCCCACGATTTATTCCCATGTTAAATTCCCTTGTACGTAAAGTGTCCCACGATTTTTCTCCATGTTAATTCCCCTTGTACGTAAAGTGTCCCACGATTTTTCTCCATGTTAAATTTCCCTTATACGTAAAGTGTCCCAAGGGTGTTTTTAATGCTAATTCCCATTATACGTAAAGTGTCCCCCTTCACTACTTCCGATATTACACTATCGGTTTACTTAGAGTTGTAGCCAGATTATCCCACTATTTTAGTCTTCTGCCTGGTCTGCTATTAAAACCTATTATCTAGTTAATGATAATTGGATTTAATTGAAACCATAGACTAGAAAACAAATTTTGGAGAACACGTATTGACTTATATATAAGAAAACTCTACTGCTAAATGATTGTATAAGGGAAATAACCCACTGTAACATTGACCATCTTCGCAACAGTTTGCGATCTTGTTAATGTAAACTTCTTGTCGTGTTTATTTAGACCTAGTTTCCAGTGATTAAATGGCATGTCAACATTCCTCGACCACGAGGCTTCTTACAACAGTATAAATTACAGTTTTCAATCCCTATGTGAGACCTTGTTTGTTGTTTGTTTCTAAAAATTAATTTCAGCTACCTGCATTAAAATGCTGAGGATGAGTTTAGAGTTTTTAGACTGCGGATTGGACGACACTGTATGGTCTAAAATGGAAATTCCACCTCTGACTAACCCCGATCGGAGTTTGACTACCTGCGTTTAATAGATTTCAGGGCAAAGTAAACGATGTGGCAGGTGGTTACGCGGACATGGGAAATCAGTTGCAGAACCTAATAGATAATCCGGTAGGACCCAAGGGGCCAAGATTGACGGAACATCTTCTGTGCAAAAACGAAATTGGCATATCCGGTTATTTTAACGTAGGTTGTCAAATGGTCCCCCTAGATCTAAAATATTAATATATTAGGGGTCCTCGTGATGTGAACAAATTATCACACTATACGCTTGTTTTATGTCATTTTAAAATTAATATTAGTAATAGTAGCTTCGACTAAACCTGTTTTTATATAGCTATGAATGTATATTACATATATCTTTTATATAGCTATTAATGTGTACTACACGGTAACTCTTATATAGTTATAATGTATATTACATATATCTTTTATATAGCTATTAATGTGTACTACACGGTAACTCTTATATAGTTATAATGTATATTACACGGTACCTCTGATACAGCTATTAATGTATATTACACGGTAACTACCAAAAACAAAAGAGGACAAACAAAACAAAACAAACAACAAAAAACAGTCAGAAAATTATAAAAAAAGATTTCCACAAGGAATGCAGCTTAGCTTTTATGTAAATTGAATGGGCATAAAACCCGTCAAAATTTACGGTCTTAAAGTGGTGTTTAAACATCACGAACACAAATAACATTGCTAATCTTACAGACTCGAATATATAAATAAAAAGAAGCAAAAGCAAATAAGAGCCTCGTACTTAAATACATTAATATGTCTAGTACGACCTGTTTTGACTCAGCATGAATGCAGAGGAGCTTGAATGAATATTTATCATGACCTGTGGCGATAGCCTATTGACAGAGCTTTCTTTGCTGATTACGTTTGAAATGTTTACACATTAGTTTGTTTGATAAGTATTCACATCGGGTCGCATACGTACACTTTAGCTTTGAAGACGACATCGAGTACAAAATACTGAAGTGATTTACATTGAGTGTTAGTTGGATGTCCCTCACTCATCTCTCTCTACACGTATGTGCATACAACAAATCTTCCCGGCTCTATCACACAAAATAACAGAACCAGAGTAGTTAAGGAGGTATCTATCGTGGGAGATTGAAATATGTTTAAATGCATATGAACCAAGCGGTATCAAATTTGGTTCTCAATCGCTGTACTTTATGCTGAACCAGTTAAAAGTGATGTCATACGTGTGTCATTGAAGTCTCAGAGTTACGTCGTTTTTACCAGATTACTGTACTTGCCCTAATATTCCTACACCATCTCCACCACCATAGAAATAGCGCAAGGTGCATCCCGTTTGTTTCATTTTTCATCAATGGTTGACAGAATTAATAAAAAGAAGAAAACAAACGTTTTACCGCTCTATAGCTAATAAACAAAGACAGTTTTTCTAAACCTTGACTGATAAGTAAAATGGCTGAAGTGTTGCCTTGGCCATGACCCAAATGGATATGTTGATAGCCTGCTGGAAAGACATCATGCCTCCTCAGTGTCAACCCGGTGATCGACGTGGCTTGCAAGCCTTTTCTTGCATATTTACAGAGAGAGAGAGAGAGAGAGAGAGAGAGAGAGAGAGAGAGAGAGCCAAGGTTCCCAATCTCAGCCTAACCAACCTCTCTCGCTGGACGCTCGCCAACGGGAAAAGAAGGTCAAGTTAGTCCCTCCTGCATATTCTTGATAGACATCCATTTACATGTATCAGCTGTGACCCCCCCCCCCCTTCTGCAAAGAAGGTTGACCCTATCGCCATGGATAGGTGGACCTTAGGTCTTTGCCACTATACAAATTCTCAAAGGCCCCGCCACCAGAGCGGTCTATAAACGCACCTGCCACCCACATGGGATTCATATTCATATGGTATTCATGTCGTATCAATACCATTAACAGTTTTAGCAGAACAATAAATAGTAACACTTACGCTGAAAGCTAAACATCTTAATATCTTCTTTAATCAGTTGGAGATGAATACAACCGTGTAATGAACGTCAGTTTTTTTTTTCTTTCATACTTTACAAGTACTATATAAACGTTATTTATCACACATTACCCTTCTAACAGAGAGAGCTGTTTTTAAACGGAATCCTAGACCTTCCAATTATTGACTTGAATCTTGACACTGACAAGCAACATTCAATGATAACACGAAATATGTTCTCTTATCATCATGTCAGACTGTTAAATACATCTCACTTCCTTTAATAGTTTGAACACTAGCGTAACAAATATACATGTACCTGCACGGTAATTTAGACCTTAGATGCCAAGAAAAAAGATATCTCCTGTTTGAGACTTGACTGTTTCTGCGGAAGTAAAATTTATCCGGAAACCAATTCCTGAATAGATAATACCGATTTTGAAAAGCTCAGAAATCAGTTGAAGAATATGTCTTTCTAAAGTTTATGTCGTATCTATTAAAGCTTTGTGGAACGAAATAAAGGAGCCATATCAGGAATTTCGTCTCTGTTTTGTTTTCCTAAAAGCGATTGTCATGATGCAACTTGTGTTATATTAAAAATCTATTAGTAACAAGTTCAGAATAAAACTACTCAGCCTATAGCATGTTATGAATACTAAGGAAATAAGTAGACCATTGCCTATTTCGATACTAATCGTTAGTGTAATTTCTGATACGTAAAGACTATAATAAATTGTTATACATGAGTCCAGATACAATTAATTAAACGGGTTTTATTTTAATGCGAACCAAACTATGAATCTTTCTAAGATGGCCCGCAGATTTCATTGACTATTATGCAATATAATTATACGCATAATTATAAATGTGCGTTCAAGCAAATAAATTATTCTTTTAAAATATCTGATGTTCAAAATATTTTAAACTGTTTAATTTTCAGCATTTATTCTGAAGTAATTAGCGTGTTTCTCGTGTTGCAAATGTAGTGAATTGTTTACTCTGCCTTATTTAATCCTATAAATTACACGACCTGGACAACACATTGGAGAAGATACCTCTCATCAACCATATAAACGAGCGTGTCGTGAATTTGCCTCTTAACTGCTTGACACATTCTAAAAGCTCGACAAATGCATTGAGAATTATGTATTAATCTGCTTTCACTAAGGAGACCATTGCAATTTCAGAAATAAATTACGAATTACAAGCCAATGAATACCATGCCTAATTCATTAAACTCTTCCCCAAAGCTACAATATAGAATACATCGACCTTGATAATGAACACACTACTTTGCTGTCAGGAAATCTGTAAATGACATAGACTAAACAAATGCATTAACATAGATAAACATAATACAGTTGCAGCTCCTGCTGGCTTGAAAACAAAGCATTGCAGTATGAGGAAGACTGGTGCCCGGTATATTTAAGCCTTGGAGGCTGATTTAGATGACGTCACGGCATTGCCACAATGGACTGCAAAAAATACGGCAACTATGACGAGCGTCGATGAATTAACCTCATAATTGAAATATAATTGAGCACATTTTACATAAATCTTTTATTATGCTGTAAAATTAGAATGCTTTACCATTATTTAAATCCATATTGTAATCAGAAACGTTAATTGGTTAGAATACATTTAATAAATAATAACTGCTGTTGCCATCAGGTGTATGTAAATCCTTTCATCCAGGGGTAGAGTTCTAATAAGGAGTAACGATAGATTCTGGCCTTTCATCCAGGGTAGAGTTCTAATAAGGAATAACGATATATTCTGGCCTTTCATCCAGGGTAGAGTTCTAATAAGGAATAACGATATATTCTGGCCTTTCATCCAGGGTAGAGTTCTAATAAGGAATAACGATATATTCTGGCCTTTCATCCAGGGTAGAGTTCTAATAAGGAATAACGATATATTCTGGCCTTTCATCCAGGGTAGAGTTCTAATAAGGAATAACGATATATTCTGGCCTTTCATCCAGGGTAGAGTTCTAATAAGGAGTAACGATATATATAAAAAATATAACTGAGTTCATTCTAAAATATGAAAGGCTTATTTACACAATGAAATATTATCTACATTAAAATAGATTTTGTACAGAAAATATGTCATGTAGTTTTCATAATCATTAATGAACAATGCCTAAGTGCTTTGTGAATTTCTTATTTCGTATTATGGTAGTTTAAGCGAAACTGCGATTACCTTAGCTTAATAGCGTCAGATCAATTGAGGATTTGGTAGCCCCTACAATATGTGTACAAACCGTCTTTTTCAGACGTTTGTGTGTATAACACCATTTATCAACCAGTATATTTGGTTGAAGAAGAACATGGGAAACTCTGAGAAAGAATCATAGATCCAAGAGAAGCTACTGAAACATTTTCTCTAGTTCGAATTACCGGTGGTACACGTTTTCAGAAATGTCCTAGTAGTGAAAAGAGACTGACGCGATTGTTAGTGCAAATAAAACGAAGATGTCTTTAATAAGAACGCAGCAAAATAGAGCAAACTAAACAAATGGTGACATAAGCTATTTCTATATTAATGAAAAACTGAAAAAGAAAGTATCAAAAGACAAATCGCTCGGTAATCTTGTTGACAGTAGCTTTATTTGGTCTTATAATATAAGCTTCATTGCAAAGAAGATAATCCTTTGCCATTAAGAACAATGAAGTGACTGTTAACACAGTTGCTTTGTCCTCGGCTAAGTGATTGTTAATACAGTTGCATTGTCCGTGGGAATTAGGAACAACAAAGCGACTGTTAACACAGTTACCTTATCCTTGCGACTGTTAACACAGTTACCTTATCCTTGGCTATTAAGGACAATAACATATTTCGTTCCGAAACACTACAGTCACCCTTTACAAGAGTTCCATTCAGCCTTACTTGGACTTTTTAATGTATTATTTGGTAATGCATCTGATGTAAATATTTTGAAAATTGATGGGCCGAAAATCATGAGCCACTAAAATAATACTAGAAAGAAAAAAAAAGCTGGAGAATTTGAAGAGGCAACAGATACTTTCAAAATCTTACCCTTTTAAATATAGACTTTACCATCGATAAAACTTAAGTCTTTCCCGGTCTCCTCGAGCAGTACTCTCAATACAAAGAATCAGCTACACTCCAAACTTAATACTTTTGTTATCCATCAACGTTTAAATTCCAAATAAATAAAATGAACAATCCAGTATGACAGACTTTTAGAATATCTGTATGAAATGGACACAGAATAAGTCCTAATTATCGACAAAAGGTATATCCACCTGCTACTAATTATCAACAAATGGTATAGCCACCTGCTACTGCAACGTTCCTGTATGTAAATGTATGCTTTGTATGTAGTTTGACTTTGAGTAGTGTACACTGCAGTCAAAACTGCAAAACTGATTCATTGCACCCTGTATTGATCATAATCTGTATATTTGTACATATATCTTATATGGCCTTAAGTTAGATTGCTTCGATTATATAATTAATTGCGTTTCTCTCGTTAAATATAGACGATGCTGATGATGAAGATGATGATGATGGTGATTAGCACATAACATATTCATCAAGTTCATTGTCCGAAATCGCTGACATTTGGATCACTTACGACCTATTTGCACTAGATTTTAATCTCAGCCGATGAACAACTGGTCTAAGTTGTTAAATAATCGGAGCCGCTCAGAATAGAAAACTGGCTGAGATAAATAGCTATTATGTTAACTTAATTGGTGTATTAAATCATTTTTACAAAACATAGTTTAGTGCAAAATCTTTAGCAAAACATTACCTTAATTGGACCATATATTTAACTATTCCAAAGTTTATCGCATATTTTCACCGTAATCAATATTCTGCGAATGTGATGTAGCACAAAAAAAGATATTAAAGCCAAAGCTGCTAAACCCAGCTGATTCTCTTATCTTGTTCTGATTTCTTCAAACATGTCTTCCGATTGTTGTGATTTGCTGAGGGTTAAAGCAACAACCATACTGTCTGGATTATGCCGTATAGCTATAGCGTGAAATGGTTTGATTAACTCGTGCTAGTCTTTTAATCTATGTGGATTAGCAGCTTCGTAGCCCGTTTGTAGGATTATATTTTTTTTCCTCATTTCAGTGATCTTACTGAAACAGTCCTGCAATACGTATTAGATAGAAATGGGGGTTCTGGCTTACTTTTCACCACTGCGTGATGAAAGAGTGACTTAGATATCTCACCCCATAAAAATATGCTACTTTGTTATGGGGATTCTGGCTTGCATTTTAATCGATCTGGCTCAATTTTGACAGAAATGGCTTACTGCATCCTAATGAAGGTTCTGTCTCATATTTGTGGCTTACTTTGTGTAGTAATGTCTATGTGCGAGTGCTTGAATACCATCGGTGGAGTATCGTTTATCCTGGAAGGAACATAGTCCTTTTTTGTTGATGAGCATGGAGGAGAGACGATGTCTTTGTGATCGAAAAGTTCTCATGGAGTAGTAGCGTAATTGACCTTGTAATGACTGTCCGTAAAGATCAATGGTGGCAATGTGACCAAATGACAGTTTTGTTTCTACTCGTTTGGTGTTTTCTTGATGGCATCAGCATCGAAAGTGATACAATACATTTTGGACCTAAGTTCTATGCATTATGTGATTGATATACCACAAGTCTCATCTTGTAAATTTCCAATTTTCTTTTTATTATCTTTGCAATGGAATGGGCTTATTTCCTGACAATCTCTAAGATCAAAACGGTCTCGATGTTGATAGAAATCTGCGTATATGTTGTCTGTTCGAATTTCATAGATGATAGAATATGCATCAGTCTTGAGCAGTGAGGCTTTATCTACGTTGTGTCGTTTGTTGAAATCGTAATGAAACTCGAACATGAGCATTTTGGACAGGTCGAGTATGGTGGACCGACGTATATTGGTTTATCTAACATGATATGTGTTTTTCTGGATTCGATGGCGATGAGCTCTTCGACAAATACTTTCATGCTTACGAAGGCATCTTTGGCTACAAGCTTATCTCATTGTCATCTGTTATTGACCATTTTGATTTCCGTAGTATTTTTGGTTCGTTATTTTGGGTATTGAAGTCGACATAGTATTTCATCCGTGGAGATTTTTAAACTTGAGAACTCGATGACTTTGTCAAGAACGAGTCTGTGTTAAAGAGCTTGTTCAAGTATTCGATGATGTACCTTGTAGCGTGTTTTGTGATTGAGACTGGGTACTAGTTGACCTAAGATCGCGACGGTGATAGAGAACTCTTCGTCAAATATCTTTTATAGAATTAGACCTCATATTTATAGTCATTTTTTTTTTCGAATCGGCTTACATGCTTCAGACTACACTGATTTCCTACCATGTCCACGATAAGATCGTCGACAGTCAACATCTCGTCAATCAACCAGGACATGTAAAAGGGAGCTCTACGCAGGTGTGATCTGATTTGATTGAGCATTTTCTGATAGGACAGCATGGCCTGCATGGTGATATGCTTTTTTGGTCTCCAGACTTAGCTCAAAGCGTTTCATCAGGGTGTACATGGTTAGTCCCGCTCCAGATAAAATCAACATCATCGGATTAGCCATCGCACACCTGTGTAGTGGCAGACTCTACAGTCAGTCCCACGAATTTAAAAGCGACGTACTTCGTATCCGTGATCGTCGTCATGTACTCCAGAATATTGCTTCCAATAACCATAGTTCCATTATACATCACATATGTAGTACCATCGGATTTAATGCCATCGAGTCTCCAGGTAAGCACGCGCTGTTCCTGTTACACGTCTACGTGGATTAAATTTCCAGATTGAGATTGACACGGGAAGTTGCACCCGCATCCGAAAATTGGATGTCACCCCGGCCGTGGCCCACTCGTTGGAGGTATTACACGTGACTAAGTGTTGAGAAATCAGAAGATAAGCATAATATAATCATATTCTGATGACGCTGACAGAGAAAATTTACATCGATTTCCAGTCTCCGTGGGCAACACGGGAATGTGACCATTGTTATATTTGACGCGTCACTTAGCCACCTACTGTTTTGGAGTGGCCTCTGCTTCTGTTGATAGCATAACTTTTCAAAATTCTATAACTGTCTGTGGTATCATAGCACGACGGAGTCGTCGTGGGAAGGCCCTTATTTATGTTTTCTCGAGATGGTGATCGCTCAAAAAACTTATCTGAGTATCGTTGATGTCCATCAAATAGAAATAATCATATTTGTTGATGCGAAAACCTTCTACCGTTTGAATTACGATGGATGTTTAATTTCCACTAGCATCTCTATCGACCCAGATATAGCGATCGGAAGTTCCAGTATTATTCACCAGTATTATTGCTCTGGAGTCGAGTCTAATCATCACTGCCACATGTCTACGATTTTGAGCAGTGTTTCCAGAGGCTAGTGAGGAAATTAACATATAGCTCGTGACTTGACCTGCTACAAAAAAAGTGTCACTCATAGCGACGTTGCCACTGACTGTTCCTTCCGTTTTATCGTATTTTACAGCCATAGATACCTCAGAATCAGTGACTCTGACGAATTGAGAAGACCCTGCAGAGGCTGAAGGAAGTAAGTATAAATTCATTCCACCGATGTTGAGATTTCCAGTTATTGTTTCACCGCCAATGACAATTTAGTCTGCACGAGAATATTCAAGTGAGACCATCGTCCACCATTGGCGTCCGGAGGGTGAAAACTCATCTTCGAGATTGGTGAGGTTGTGACGAGTCATGTTGAGATGACACTGCATGGAATCTCCGGAACGGCTGACTTTCTGGTCATCCGAATAGCTACCTCCCGATCCGATCAGAGTACCAAAAGATGTGTACGATATGGTTGATTCACGTGGTGAATTTTATATAGAAAATGAATATCATTAACTTCGATATGAACATGCTGCTGGACAACATGCTCAAGTGCGATCGAGTGATCATTTACACTCTCAGTCCTCACCATAATAAATACAGCATGCTTCAGGCTAGAAGAAACATTTGTGGAAATAGATTTTCTAGTTATACAGTAACTTGTCAAGCCTACGTCGTCCTCTGCTAACGATTATTTCAGCGCTCTTTCATCCTACAGAATACTGAACATTCTCATTCAGTTTAAGGTACCCCTGTCAGGATGAAACGGACGAAACTGAAAAGGAGCATTTGTTAAGTCTTGTCAGCAAGTTAAGAGAGTATAAAGATACCCTGCAGGAGGAAAGAAAATTCAGAGAAAAGGCTTATCGAAGAGCCACAGAGTTGTCACATTTTCCAACGCTATGAAAATAGCCTATGGAAGAATCTACTGAGCAAACGTTTACAGACAGTAACTGAAGATACTGCGGAGAAGGAGGCAAAACGTCGTGAAAAATGGATAAAGGAAGAAAGAAAGAAGTGTTTCAAAAACCAGGTAAATACTCTTCCTATACCTCGCACTTGGGAGATTGTCATCACAGCAGAAGAAAAGCATCTTTGTGGCAGCCACGCACAAAAGACTTGTCTTGTTTGGGCTGAAAGCATCAGCATTCATCAGACTGATAGACCCATGCTGACGCATCAGTAGCTACACAAAAGACAGCTCGGAGAGTCATCGTCCTGAACTTGTCGGCATCTCAGCTGTCCAAACAAGAAGGATTTACAGGACTTCTTTTAACGGGGATCGCTGGATCTTGACTGCCAGGATTACTCGGCCTAGCTGCCGAGGACTTCGCGTGGCAAAGGAATGAGGAAGATGTTCACCCAAAGAGGTTTCCGCTAAATATCATCTTCCCGAACATATCACATCCGAAGAGAGCTGCGTCATCAACCTCCAAAATTATTACGATGGACATGATACTCACTGGGTCGCCATCCTCGACGATCCTCATTATGGTGACGTTGAGCATTTCAATTCGTTTGGATTACCTGCTCCCGATGAAGTCGTACGTTATCTCCACACAGCGCATAAAGGAGCTCTGCATAACTCGTTACAACTTCCAAACGCCGACGATAGCACGTGCGGCTGATACCGTGTCTACTACATGCAGAAAGGGCAGGATGGACAATCTTCCGTTGAAATGGTCTTATCGCTTTTCCCAAATAATATCCACTCCTCATATAACGGCCATGAACTCGTAATGTCTTAAGTGTAAAGCCAAAACAGGGAGTGTTCATCATGTCAAGGTAGTGACCAAAAGTAATCGACACATGATCCAGTCAACGTGTACCGTGCGTGGTTCCAAAAAAAGCACACATCGTCACTGGTAAATCTTACTGTCATGACTTTGCATACAAAATGCACCATTGCAGGCACTACGAGCTCGATACGAGCTGTGGTAACCTTCGCCTGGACAGAAATATGTGCGTGAGAGACTGTAAAGTATGCGGACATGATTACGCTCTCGGGGGAGCCATGGTCGTCTATACACTTCTCAGACTCCGTGGCGGATGTAAGCTGCCACTACATAAATATAAAGGTCCTTGGAATCCTTTAAAACAACTGGATGAACACGACCAACCACTGCCAGGTCAGGAGCCCTACAACAGTGTCGATGCCATCGTGATGCAACACGATTTCTGTTACAGGGATCATCCTGACGATAAAGCGGGATGCGATCGAGTCAGAGAACGTGTAGATGGAGCTCTCGTGCGTGGTATAATTGGCACTAAATAAACGGTGTATGGTCAGCAGATTTCATCAAAAAGAGAGACTATACCGTGCACAAAAATCATTTCAACCATTACCTGACAGTCATCAATTTCTTCAGTATATATGTCTGGGTAATTCCTTTCAAAAACGAAAAAGAAACCTCTATTTTTGAAGCGTTTGATAGTATTGAACGAAAGCCTCCTAAATTATTGGCAGATCACGGTAGTGAAATTTATAACAAAACTGTCTCAGATTGGCTTTTAAAATAAATAATGCTATCAAAGCATCTGCCGTCGAACGGTATAACAGAACTCTCAAAAATCGCATGTGGAAGAGTTTCACTAGCGATAATACCAACCAATAGATAGATTTCTTGCCAGATACCATCGACAAATACAAGCATACCTGGCATCGAAGCATTCGAATGACTACAGCGGAAGCCTCTTTGGGTGACCAAAAAACCAAAGGTCACAGATGCCTATTTGTGTTAGATCCAATTCAAAGCAGGAGAACAAGTCAAAATCAGCAGACACAGAACTACCTTTGAGGAAAGGATATACCCATAACTGGACTGAAGAAGTCTTTTTGGTTAATACCGTTCAAAAAAAAAATTCAATCACCTACACGCTCAAAGATTCCTCAATGAAATTCATTCGAGAGTCGTTTACGAGCAGAAATTACAAAAATCGAATAAAACATCTTCAGAGTTGAAAAAGTGATCTCTACCAAAGGGGAAAAAATCGCTTGTCAAATGGTTTTCGCTATTCTGAAAAATTATAATCGTGCATTCCGACGGTCTCATTGACTACGATAGCGCCTCCTAAATGATCTTATCATACTCTATCAAGCTCTTTCCAAAGACTATCTTACATTTCTCCGCATGCTCGGGAAGACCCATTTTCTCAAAGATACGCTTAAACACATACTCAGATTTTATCAATTTCGCACGACCTACCAAATGGACACGGGTCACCTTATTCAGCCAGCAATAAACCTCATTTATCTGTGGCTCTGACAAGTGAAAACGCTTCAACTTATTTTTGATGTAATACTGATGATTATACCGCTGCATTGGAGACTGATGACTATGACTACGCTTCACTCATCATCTCTTTATTTTCTTCACAATAGATCATCCTAGGCACATAATTCAAATCCTTAATCGCGTAGAGAGCTCCATCAACACGTTCTATAGTTGTAATTTTATAGTATAGTACGCTATCAACTCTTTCGCGCTAACCATTCATGAGACTCCTCCTCACTTAATTCAAAACAAAGGATTTCTACTCTCCTCACTCAATCCTAATCAATCTACACTCCGTGGATAACACGAAAGAGACATTATATTACAAAGTGCAAATCTGATAAAGTGAGTCACGATAAGTGAACGAGAAACCCCATAACACAATAGGGCTCTCTTTCATCAGATGAGCCATTTCTATCAAAAGTGAACAAGAACCCAATAACATAGTAGATATTAAGGGGGAGATCTCTAGGTCACGTAGTGATGAAAAGTGAGCCAGACGAAAGTATGCGTTCAATGTTATCAAATGTAATATAGTATGTTTCAAGTTACAGTTGTATTTTTATCTGAAATGACTGGTTGGTTAAATAATGTATGTCGTATATAGTAAAATGTGAGAAGCGTTATATCTTGTATAAATATGTTTAATTATTTTTATGTGATATATTCACTTATGATTTGGTAATCATAATTCCAGATAATCGTTCTTAACGGAGAACAATCTTAATTTTTAACTTGGTCTTTTCTGGAGTACTCATATATCATGTATAGTGGTATTTGTACTAAACACGACCAAGTTTATGATTTATGTCTTGCACGGTTCAATGGTGTTATTTCTAGCTGATTCCGGTTATAGTAGTTTGAAACAGTGGTGTTCGCTCGACTCAGTCCCTGAGGCATCAAACCGCCATGATTCATCGTGTGTCTGCACGATAGTAGGGTTAACGGAGGTCAGAAAGGAATAGAATACATTGGGTCATTCCTATAAACATTGTTCAACGTTGTAGTTTTATGGCTTTTATATACATGATATGCTATTAAAATATAGTTGTCGTTGCTGAACGGTGCAGTTTTAAGGCTTTTATCTGCATGATACACTATTAACACATCATTTTCGTTGTTGAACGGCGGAGTTCTACATGTTCAAATAGTCATGATTTTGTGAACATTCCAGTTCCATTGATTATTAATTTCATGACGTCAACATTAGTTTCAAATAAGACAAAGTGAACGGAACATTTTACTAACAGGTAAAGCGTATATATCATGTACATATATGAGAAAGTGAAAATAATGAGATACATATGCTCATGTGCACAACATAGTATTCATTGTGTAATGGCTAAAGTGTGAGAAGCTTTTAATTACTTCATTTAGAACTGGATAGATCAGTCTTAAATTCATAATAGATTACTTATAAAGATTATCTATTTAAACAGTACACTTGATCAAAGTTGATCGTGTAGTTAGGCGGTATCAGAAAGACGCATGCCAAAATAGTTTGAAATTGTTTTCCGTTCATAAACACGTTGTAAATGTATATATTTTCATAATGATTGGTATCGTTTCTCGAATCCGCCCCCCCCCCCCCCCACAGCACTCCAGACTGTCTTTAGCCTTATAACAAGACTGAAATTCAAATCCTGAACTCGTTTGCGAAATTTGTATTTGAATTTCTTCCTTGAATAGGTTTACTTTTTTCTGACCTTTGAAACAAATGAGGTTTTGTGGATCAGCTTTTTCGGGTCGTAGTGTTTGCACGTGACCTCACACCCAAACTTATCCGCAATTAAATTACAAACCATGGCGCCAGTCTTCAAATGTACAAGTTGAATAAATAAACAGAAACAAATGTGTGTTCGCATGAGTTATATTTTGTTATTTTAACAACACAGCGAGTTTTTTTTTTGGGGGGGGGGGGGTTCTAAGCATTTAATAAATAAACCATAACCTTTAAGTGTTTATTGTCCAAAATACACGCCTGTTTTGTAAAATGCAAGGGAAGAGAAATCCTCTAAGTGCCTAGTAACCAATTGATCTCGCAAAATCGGTGTTTATCTTAAACAGTTGACAGATGATGAGTATGATATATTTCTTTTCTAACATATATCTTAATTATGTGGAGTTTAAAGCTATATAACCATTCTATATCGCATATTGTTTTTCTCGGCGTTTCAGTTCAAAGTAGCCAGTCAGAATCGTTATAGTTCGCGCGTGAATCAAAGTTTTAAGTGCAATGTAGAGATCTTGCTGTTGATATGATGTTAATATCACTTGAATCGTAGTTTAACTTCACCGTTAATGAAGTGAATTACATGGGCAGAATGGGTGTCCAGAGAATGTTTAAGCAGAAAATATGTCAGATCAATGTAGAACGTGATGCAAACAAATTTTGAATTGTGTATGATCATCTTTAACGTTCACAGAAATCATGACGATCAAGTTTGTTATGTTTCTCCGTGACTAAAGTAGTCCCGAGTTTCACTAAATATCTCAAAGTGTCTTCCTCAAATTCAGGTATTAAGTTTTGTAGTTCTTGTTTGATGTGAGTTTGTAGCTTAACTTCATCAAGGACTGGAGTAAAGTCATGATGTCATACATTTTCTTAAGACTATACTTGTTCTATTTGTGAGGAAAAACTCAGTATATCATTAAAGGTGGAGAATCGTTCAACATGTATTGCACTAATTAAATAACTCGCAAGGGTGAACTTTTCAAAATTAAAGTTACGTTTAAGTCCTTGTAATATATCTATCACAAAAATCCCAATATTGCCAGAATAGCATTAGCGATATCGTAACAGTATCAATTTTGCAGATATCATTATAACACGTAACAGAGTGAATTTTGCAAATGTCATTCTATCACATATCAATTTTAAGCTGACGTATGTAATTTTGCACGGATCTGAATCCGTGGTATGTTCATCTGGTCGGGACTTGATTGATTATTAATGAGGTTCTGTTTGATAACTGTTTCAGGCGAAACTGTGCTAGGGTGATGAAAGGGTTTTGTTTATCGAAATGTCTATTGTTGAGCTGTTGCGGATACAGCGTTCGTACTTGTTGAAGTGTTTGTCATAAGCTAAAACTTTGCAGAGATCGGTATATTAATGTGAACGGAAAGATGTAGAAACATCAAACTCTGGCGGAGAATGTGTTAATAATGGCGGTTAGATAAACGTAAATTCTGACTGGGTAATCGAACGTTGGGGTGTGTTTTCCAGGCGAATTCTCGTGTTTTAATACGTGCTTACTCAGCGGAAAAGGCAGTCTAGGTTTTTTTCATTATGAGAATAAGATATTGACTCCGTGGGCAGGTCGTACTCCTTCGTAACGATTGCCCAAGGACGTGTAGTTGATATTTCCAAGAGAGACACGTAACCAGGAGTGTACGGAGTCAGTTATGCTACAAGAATAGAGAGCAAACTTCAAAGCAGCGCACTGTGTCCTAATTTCACACATAATTGTGTATATGGTTATTGAGATAATTGCTTGAATTTGTCTTAAATGATATAGGATTATTTCTAGGTTTGTGGGATGTTTATACAAATGTATTGTTAGTTAGCAAATAATGTAGTTAAGTCAAGAAGTGAATTTTGTTTGATATATCTGCATATCTAAGATACTAATTCATTTAATTTATGAATCGGTTGTGTTAACGTTTGAGCAGCATGGCTGGGTATACGGTTATTTATTGTCAGCCGTATGTGTGCGTACTATGCTGATTGTCTATGGAATGAGTGTGTAAACAAATACGGTATGAAATGCAAGGTTAGGACCTGAAATCACTTAGTTTTGAAATACATTTGGCTAATTCAGAGGACGTATAGAGAATTTGGAACGTTTATTCAGCTCAGGAAGTGAGAAACCGAGCAGAGATTGGGTCCGCATTTATTTTGTTTTAAAATAGCTCCACGACGGGAATAAACGACTGGAATAACAGTGGATGACCAGCAAGAGCTGGACGCAGAGGGAAAGGCCACTAAAGGCAGCAACGCATGAGAAAGCCAGAGGGAGTAAACCAACCCCATATCCTAGCTGTGTTGAATCTGGAGACTGGACTGCAGCCTGCTATGTGTAACGTAGACATACCGGATAATTAAAGTTCGAAGCACCTCACTCCATTTCATGATGAAATTTGCTGTATCTATGTAAACGGAACTGTTAATTGCATTTTTAGAACTCTGTGTCAATTTGTTTTTCTAGCAGATCGTACTATTGGACTTGAACATTTATTTTGTTTATCTAATTAATTAAAGTATTACATTCTGAATAAGGGGTCTCGTGTTGTTCTATTATATATCTCTGCTCAGAAATCCATTTATTGCATCCATTAATTTTATATTTTAATATTCGCTCTATCCGGGCTATTACACATTTGGCGATCATCCCATAGACATAGATAACCACCACAGAATGATATTAAGCCACCACAGATATGATGCACAATAATAATAATGACGATGATGGTGATGATAATAATGAATACTTTGGTAAAAACGAGTTTTACGGAAATGTTAAAGCGTCATTTTATTAATGACCTGTCGCTGTACAGTGTTGTAAATATGTTAGGTTGTAATAGCTTTTTTCAACACAAGACTGGGGATTTACCAAACATCACACGCATGTTAAAACTCTCGCTACGAGTTGATCATACATCAAATTGTACCATGGCCACGCCATTCTGGATACTGTAAGGACAAAATACCCGTCGATCCAAAACATAACATCGTAATATAATAGCTTTTGCTTCACGTAGGTCTCGTGGAGTCACGCGTGAGTCTGGTTGAACGAAACTAGCATACATTCGCATATATACCGTTTATATCTTTATTTCGGTTGGAAATGGTCCTCTAACAAGGCTCATGACGGGTCGAACTGTCAGATTATCTTTGTTAAGGTATAACATCGGTGAAATTAATTTATATCTCACTGAAAGTGAGCAATTTGTACACTCTAAAACTTTCATTTCAAACGAACTGATCGAATTTATTTCTTAAATGTGCCAGAGTAGCCTTGTCTAATCATAGCTTTCGGCACTTGAACCAATTCTTCGCGTAATAACGAGTACGATGGTTTGGCACAGCGCCGCGAATGTCTAAATTTGAATCGGAAAGGTTCGTGCAGAGATATCCACAAATCCACTCACAAGGTTTGTGTAACAGGGTAAAAGGGCGGAAAAAATGTTTGTATTGTTTTATCTAGGTACAATAGTGGCATAAACTGTGAGGTTTAGTGGGGAGTGAGTGGTACATATAACATTTGAAGAAAGGAACTGAAACAGGTAAACATATCGTGTTCAAATATTCGTGGGATGTATTCAGATAGATTCCGTTTATCAGTTGTAGTTACTAAAACTATCAATTTCATCTGTTTTCCTTTCTCTACATTGCTATTTACAGACACCGTCCCCATCAACATCTACATTGCTATTTACAGACACCGTCCCCATCAACATCTGGGTGTCGTGGTAGCTCAGTTGGTAGAGGGTCGAACTCGTAATCCAAGGATCGCGAAGGCTTACTCATCCAGATTAGTCCGGGTCAGCGGCCTAACTTTGTCCCTGGGGAAGGCACGTAGCTCCCACCATTCAGCATGGTATATAAAATTGTGTATTTAAAGTACCATTAAAACCAGACAGCAAATAACAACCCGCAACCACCAGCCAGAAGAAAGTTTTGGAGGATTCAGACTCAAATTTAAATCAGTATAGGTGTTATTTTATCCGTTTATCTTCATGCCCAATATAACCCCAAAATGTCCCTTTTCTTGCTAAGGCGGACTGCTTTTATAATACGCATTAACGCACAATTCAGTTCGTTCGGTTAAATTCGCGGAATATTTAAGAATAAAGCAAGCAAATGAAAACTGATTTGTTCACAATGTGAATCGCATAGACTTGTGGGCTATTAAATTTAACTAAATTAAGCCGCCCCAGTCGATAAATAAATGATTTGTTGACTTTACTATTATCCGTTCTATACTGTCAATCTGCCATATTGCACGTTAAAATTTTAAGAGCGCCTGAATGAAAGTGAATACAAAATGGTGATGTAATGCACATTGTAATTATTTATAATTCTGACATTATTATAATCTAGTAAGGGGAGTTTGAATTTCTGGTGATTTAGCAAACTCGCTTCTGTTCACTTGTGACCCAATTAAGCTTTGCATAGTTTTCATTTCGTTCTACTCGTTTCGTTTACACAATGCTGATAAGATCGTTATAAAAGACAAACAAATGCTATCACTTGAATACATTTTTGCAATTTGAATATTTGCATATGTATTTTGATTCCAATAATGGAATATTATTTTTAGCTCAGCTAAAGAGGATCTGTAATTTACGTATCGTTTGGTAGGTAGGCAAGTACATAATCTCTTTTTATAGATAGACCGATTTTTGTTTGGTTGAACAAGCAAAAGGGAGTTTAATTTGCCTCATAAAGTGTCTTGAAATTGATTAATGAAAGTTATATTTATCATACGTTATTACTTTATCTGATATGTATATATATATATATATATATATATATATATATATATAAAGAATACAAATCATATGGCGAATAACAGTCCTTTCAAGTGTACTGGATCCAGCAAGGGATCCAGTTTGTCAGGGAATGATTAAGTA
Source organism: Sinohyriopsis cumingii (assembly GCA_028554795.2). Taxonomy (NCBI): domain Eukaryota; kingdom Metazoa; phylum Mollusca; class Bivalvia; order Unionida; family Unionidae; genus Sinohyriopsis; species Sinohyriopsis cumingii. The sequence continues at coordinate 156,710,863 of CM068825.1, read as the reverse complement.
AAATGTAACAAACTGACTACGAACAGTGCAAAACTAGAATCTAGCTAGCTTAAGCGCTTTCGACTCTTTATGAGTCTTTCTCAAAGGCAAATACAAAATAAAAACCATAAAACGTTCCGATTGATGTGTCACTTTCAGAAATTTGACAGTTGTGATTTTGATTGGTATGATAATAATAATAATAATAATAATAATAATAATGTGTACGTGGTCAAATGACATTTAGTTAATATATTTTTGTTCCTGACTAAAAGTAATTTTTATTTTCAGAAATTTTATGGGGTTTTTTTTAGGATATTTTAGGGAAGGGATCTAAGCAGTATCTTTAACATAAATTGATGTCAAGTTCTATCCGATGAAAAATTCGGATAAAATGGTACTGATAATTGGAATATTGCGCATTAAATAACAATACTATCGGAGTTCATTAAACAATGTACCCTTCCTTTTCACGCTATATACAACATTAAGAATGTAACCCAACAAATCAAGAATGTAAGCCATAATCCTTCCTAGGTTAACAAGGAAGAACACTTGTATGGTCATTATACCTCTTTAAGTGTCATAATGACGACGGAAAACGTATGCTTGGTCACAAACCTCAAGCAGCAGGGAAGTTCTACAGACCAGACCCCGAGACCAAAATAAAGCTTTCTACGCAAACTTTCTCCGTAGAAGCCTCAGATTTCAAAAATAAGCCTTCCTGCGAGAATTAATTTGCGTAAATTCGTTCCCGATTGCAATTTTTCTGTGCAAAAATCATTGATTTTGGACAGCAATTTTAGGGGGGGGGGGGTAGGAGAAATTTATTCCATCGATAAAGTTTGCAAAGTTTGGCTGCAAGTCTCATGAATAAATTTGATCAAGACCGATTCGATATCTACTACGCGGATCATGAAGATTAATCGTGATAAAACCATGCGGTGTTGCCTGGGCGCGGCTGAAGAAATTTTTGAATTTGTTTATGTCCATATCGCCGTTGCACCAGGTCTGATGAATATTTCTCAACGTGTGAGTATCGACGCCATTGAAAACTGATAAGATGTTACAATTGTCCCTAATTACCTTTGGAATTTGCGTATATCGCTGCGTCACGTAAATCACATCGGTGTTCTTGTGTCGGCCACGCGAAAATATCCTAGCCGGATTAGTTTGCTTATCCAGCATAACATCATCGAAAACAACAAGATTATTAACATCGCCATCTAAATTTTCCACTGATGGAGTTTCATTGATGTCTGTGATGAATTCGATTGTGCCTTCGTCGGTATTGTCGCTAAATTCCTTTAGTACTTGATAACAACGCTGATCATCAACGGATGGCGCAACCAAATACAACTTATCCCATTTTAGCCATCGCATTATCAAATTTAGCAACAACTGCGTCTTTCCAGAACCGGACGGGCCAATGATTATCATCCTTATCGAATTCGGTAACACCGCGTTGTGTTTCACCTGCTCACGTTTCTTCGTGGCCGAAAAATCAATTACATTCATGTTACTAGAATATTATGGATCTATATTGTGTTAAGTGTCGCACTCACACAGCTACGATAAATCCAATCGAAATCGTCACACGCAATAACAGGAACGCAATTGCAGGAGAATGCGAAGTTTGTAAGACACGCAAGTTTAAATTTGTATAAAAAAAAATAGAAGAACCGGAGGAGACATTGCCGCCTCCTTGAAAAATCTACCTGGGCTGCCCTGGGCGAAATATCCCGGAGAAAAACATCTGCCAGGATACAATTACTGCGGACCTGGTACGAGGCTCGATATAAGACTCAATGATAATAATCAACCAAATCCCGGCGAAGATCCAGTAAACGCCATCGATAACGCGTGTTACTATCACGATCTTGCGTATCGTAGCGGGGATTTACAACAAAGACATCTCGCTGATATTAGGCTAATTCATGCAATAGACGCGATTCCTAACAAAAGTTTCAAAGAAAAATTGGCAACTTGGTTGATAAAAGGCGCAATGAAAGGTAAATTAGTATTCGGTGCTGGTAAATAATAATGGAGCAGATATATTATTCTCCGCGAGGATTCTGGCGAGGAAAATCAGCAATTGCCAAACTCGCTAAAGCCGCTAAAGTAAAACAATCCACCGCTGAATCGTGGTTATCGAAACAGGCAGTCTGGCAAATATATCTTCCTCCGCCTAAGAAAATATCATATGCGAGTTTCTCTGTCAGCGTCCCTAATGAAGTCCATCAGGCTGATTTAATGTTTCTTCCTTACGATACCGTCGACGGAGTCACATACAAGTATGTGTTGACGGTTGTTGATATCGCTAGCAGATACAAGGAAGCGGAACCGTTATCGAATAAAACAGCAACGGAGATCGCTAAGGCGTTTAGCGAAATTTATTTACGATCTCCATTAACATGGCCGAAGCTTCTCCAGGTTGATCCAGGTCGAGAATTTCTCGGCGCGGTTACTTCATTGATGAAAAAGAATAATGTTAAAATCCGTCGCGGTATTGTAGGTGTTCATCACAATCAGGCTATCGTTGAGAGATTCAATAAAACTCTTGCAGAACGATTATTCGGATATCAGTACGCGCGCGAATTTATTCAAGATAATCGATCTCATGATTGGGTAACAAGATTACCTCACGTGATTAACGCGCTAAATAACGAAGTAACTCGAACAATAGCAATGAAACCCGCAATTGCAATTACAAAATCGAATATACCACTAAAGCGAGATTCCACAATTCCGCCTGTGCTAGGTAGCGTCACGGTCAGGTATTTATATAAAGAAGGCGAGGCCGAAGGAGGAAGAAAAAGAGCAACCGATCCAAATTGGAGTGTAACAACACACAAAATATCAGCCGTAACAAGATCATCGGGAAGACCAGCAATTTATTTCCTAGATTCGCTAGCGCCACAACGCGGATTTACCAAGGAGGAATTACAAATAATACCGAAAGATACTCAACTACCGCCAGCGTCATTAATGTGATTTACTCGAATTCTACCTAACTGAGATAATTTTCTTACTCTCGACACGGCTAAATACACTAAATTTGACCAGGAAATTCTATCATCGACGATCCAAACTTGGCCATCCACGGTTAATCCCTGCGACGAGTGTATCGTTGTTGCATATCCTAGTTTCCATGGCGATCTTTCTGCGTTTATCGCGTCATTAACAAGATTAATATCAACAAGAATAATATCATTCAGTACCAAGATCTTTTCCTCTCCGCAGGGTAAAGTAACACTAATATTTTGTTTCCTGGTATCAGCGGGCCTGTAACACAACGGCACCTGCAATGTTGGAAATTTCTCACAATGAAGCTTGAATAACATTTCCTGAATAACATCGCGAATAATTTTCCTACTAGCAACGATCAAATGATCGGGACGCCACAAATTTAGAAAAATATCCATCGGAGTCTTGTCGATTATTCTTCTCATCACATCGCATTGAATTTTATTCGGTTGTAATCGAATTATTTTCTTAAATTCGGTCAGTAAAATATCATCGGATCTATAATCAGCGTCGATTTCCTCATAATAGTCAACAAAGTTCCTGAGCCACTCATGAGGAGATTCACCATCAATCGGATCAGGCTGGCCATGATCTCCGCACATTATCACGGCTGTATTTTTCTCCTCCAGCCAGGTCAGGAAAGATTTTAATACAACTAAATTTACCGTGCAAATTTCATCAAATATTATAATTTTGTTGATATATTTATTTCCCATACGAGCCGAATCCCATAATCCACCGCTGTATTTGAAATAACTATGATATGTGCAAGAACCAACGCCGCGCTGCCTTATTTCTCGCGCTAATCTGTGAGTTGGAGTCAACACTATCATATCGGATTTCGCAAATAAATTTATCGCTCGCGTTGTTTTCCCGCTACCACCAGGACCATTTAGGTAAACGAATTTGTTACGTGAAATTGGGTCAAATGCGGATGCAGCCGTCGATATTTCCTCGCATTTATCTCGATGAAATTTATCGCAATCTTCGACATCGGCGTCCTCACAGTAATCTAGGATATCTTCGTTTTTTATCCTCCAAGTGCCCCAAGAGCCATCGGCGATTAAATTATCTAGCCTATACTGATATTTCTTATCGATATAAAACGAATCCGTTGCTACCCTTACCGCGATATCAGAAAATTTGTTTATCATCGACAGTAAATTTATACTCACATAAGCGAGCATCGATGATCTCAAATGCGTATACTGCGCTGATTCTCCGTCGAGATAAGTGATTACGGTACCCAATTTTTCTCCGTCAATGATAATATTTTCTCTGTTGCAAAATATCCCTCGCGACACTGTATCGGCAATAATAAAGTCCATTTCGGCATCGTTGATAAACAACCTAGCGTGTCGGTGTTTATGATCAACGGATCCTCCTTGAGTAAATTTGCCAATTATTTTTCTTCCGATATCTTTCGCGTTTTCACAATCCGTCGGTAGCCACACTTCAGTTTGTTTCCTGTATGATATAATCGCCTCGCTAACCGTCAACGATATTAACATTGATGAATCCAGCATATACCTCAACAACACTATAGGGACCCAACGACGCTGCGATAAATGCCGACCAAACCAAATATAACAAATTTTATGTAAATTTTCAGCAAACTCGAATGAAGTTACATAAGCGAATCCGGTCATGACAAAATCAGGCAACGGTCCGTTAATTGCCACTCTTGTCATCTCGCTGGTGGGATGGCCAAATTTAGCAAAATAATCCGCACAATCGCCGTATCCGAGGAAACTTCCAGGATAACACGCGCTCATATCAACGGAGATCATATCTTCGAAATAATATTTGGTATTCCACAATCCGCCATGGCCGTATTCGATACAACTAAGTTGAATATCAGTGAGAAATTCGTTTCTTGTAGGTTTCCACGAATTTCTTTCTCTGGCAGCGTGAGCAGCAACAGACGGAACCGTAAAACAATTTGTCAGTAACTGATCAGGATTTGACGAATATTTCACCGCGATATTTCTCATCGATTCATGCAATTTTTCATCACGGTAAATATCTCCTCGCGGCAATATAAACTGATCATATTTTTCTTCGCTCGAAAATAACCAAACTGATATCGGATCAGATGCGGCTAATATTTTGATATATCGGAACATGGCATCGGAATTGTCTTTTGCGCCTTCCACGGGATAAAATTTAACAACCCGATCTCGCGGGAATATCATTACCGACTGCGACCACGCATGTGAATTATGATCAACAATCTCGATTGGTACTCCTCGTGATCTATACGGCGACGAATATAATATTTCTCCCGATAGCGTTTTCACCGTGATAGGAAATTTAAGTTTCTTGCTCAACACAGCAACATCGTCAATCGATGCGCCATCAACAACTGTCTTCGCCCACGCGTTAATTTTATCCAACCTCAACTGAGTCAGACCAGATCCACGACGAGCGTTTGTCATATGCTCGATAACGCGCTCGGCAACGCAATTTATCATCGGTGATTCTTTCATCGCAGGTAGATTTTTCACATCCGGGTTGTTATTTAGCCGATAAATTCCATAAACAACAGCGCTAGAAGGATACGCCCTGGCATAATAAGGACCATCGATTCCCAATAATAATCCTGGCTTCGAATTTTTATCAAGAACAACGTTTTTCTTACCGCCACGCACGGGATCTCGTTTATCGCGAATAATCCAAGTGTCGTCAGGCATTTGTGCAATAAATTTTATCCCAAAGATAAATCGCTCTTCCTTGTGTTCGAATTTTATGTGTTCGATTATCTTTTTGGCCCGTTCCAGATTCATCGTAGCATCAATAGCGTTAGTTTTCCATGTCGACCAAACATGAATCCCCCCATCATCGAAAAATTCTTTTTTGGCACGATCAACCTCAGGAATGATATATTCTGCCTCATCAAGATCAAATGTATCCATTATTATATTTTAGACAAATATTTAAATTATAATATGCAGTGCAAATGGATACCAATCGGATCAACAAAATCATGCGACAAATCCTGCAGAGGCGATTATTGTGGCGCTCACATATATGCGATTCGACGAGGCAGTAAAGGACCACAACGGTGTTTAGTTTGCCAAGTTGGCACGCGAGGAAAGACTCGATTGTGTTTATCCTGTGGAGGGAAAAATTATCGGGAATTGCTCAGATATTACAAAAAGAAATCTTCCTCGGTGATAACATGCGAAGAGGATTACATTAATCGATTCAAGGCAAATTATGATTTAGACAGATAAATATTATATAATGGAAATGAAATCGACGATTCCTGCAATGAAAATCACGCACGAGTATAAATCTCATCCAATCATTGAGGGGTACGAAGCATCATCGGATGGTACCGTCAGACATATCAGAACGAGGAAAAATGTTGGTAGGGTTAATAAATTTGGATATCTCAAATTTACTGTCGGTGAGAATAAAAAAAGAAAAAAAACGAATTATTTTAACCATCGGTTCGTATATGAGTGCTATCACGGACCAATAGAGATTGGACTTGTTACACTGGTCAACAGTGAAATCATTACTGACTTGAAAAGGCCCTAATCTGTAGTATTTTGGTGTGCCGAACACGAATATAACCGTGAAAAATTTGTATTGGCTCTCGTTTTGAAGATATTCATATACCTCATTTTCTATGTTTCACTGTGTAAATTTCTCCAGTAGGTCTGCAGCAACATCCGGAATAATGATGTAACATTGCATAATACCATCATGCTCACATCATCCACAGTTGATTGCATCATTTTCTGATGCAATGCAATACTAATGCCATGCGGCTGCTGAAGTAAGTTGACGTCAGCAGTGTACTAGACATGTGTAGGCCTATTATACTAATGCCAGGCGGCTGCTGAAGCTGACGTAAGCAGTGTACTATATAAAGCCCAATCAGATAGGTTCAGAATTAAAATATTTTAGACGTTGTGCGAGACAGTTCAAGCTACTGTTACATAAAACTTATTATTTTATCCATTTACGTACAATAAAGAACAGTAATGCCTCGAAAGTGTGTTAATACCGCGGACAATTTTTGCTATATTTGTGGGGAAGTGACATTTGCCAACCAGAAGAAAAGTATCAATTCTCAAGTGAAGAAGGCATATCATCTTTACTTCGGATGCACGGTTGGTGACCAAGACAAGCCTTGGGCTCCGCATATATGCTGTGCTACATGTACAACACAGCTTTCACAGTGGTTGAATTGCAAAAGGTCATCAATGCCGTTTGCAGTCCCAATGGTGTGGAGAGAGCCAAGCAACCACCTAAATGACTGTTACTTCTGCTTGGTTCCTCCTCTTTCCGGCGGAATAACGAAGCGAAAGAAGTCGAGAATAGTCTACCCAAACATTCCGTCTGCATTGAGACCAGTTCCACATGGTGAGGGACTTCCTATTCCAGAACCTCCAGCAGAATATTCTCTTGATTCATCTGACGAAGACAAAGGTGAGTCGACCTGTTCTTCTCCTGGTCCATCAGCATGCAGTGATCCAGATTTTCACTGTGGTGCATCATCAACCCCACACAGAATAACACAGGAAGAACTAAATGACCTGATTCGTGATTTGGACTTATCAAAGAACAAGGCAGAATTGCTAGGATCAAGACTCCAACAATGGAATCTTCTAGAAGAAGATGTCACAATTACTGCATATCGAAAGCGCCACCAGCAATTGGAGCCTTTCTTCAGAAAGGAAAGTAATCTGATATTCTGTTCCGATATTGAGGGCCTCATGAATGCTTTAAAAATCACTCATGACCCACAAGAATGGAGACTATTTGTGGACTCTTTGAAACTGAGTCTCAAGGCTGTGCTTTTGCACAATGGAAACATTCTTCCATCTATTCCAGTAGCGTATGCTGTCCACATGAAAGAGACATACGATAACTTAAGGCAGCTACTGAATTCCATTGAGTATAACAAGTACAGCTGGCACCTCTGTGGTGATTTGAAAGTAGTTGCCCTTTTAATGGGACTGCAGCAAGGATATACAAAATACATGTGTTTCTTATGCGAGTGGGATAGCCGAGCAAGGGAAATGCACTACATGAGGAAGGAATGGACTCACAGGCAGAATGTAGCCATTGGAGAGAAGAATATCCAACACCCAGCTCTGGTTGAGGCTCAGAAAATCTTGCTACCACCCCTTCACATCAAACTAGGTTTGATGAAGAACTTCGTGAAAGCCATTGACCGGACTTTGCCAGCATTCCGATACCTGCATGAAAAATTCCCTCGACTCAGCGAAGCAAAGATTAAAGAGGGAGTTTTTGTGGGTCCTCAGATTCGAGAGCTTTTCAAAGATGACCGGTTCAACAACTTGCTGGAAGGTGACGCGAAACAAGCATGGAATGCTTTTCGCCTAGTTTCTACAAACTTCCTCGGAAATGTTAGGGCAGAAAACTATAAGGAACTAGTAGAAGACATGTTGATGAAGTATAAGAAACTTGGCTGCAATATGTCTCTAAAGATTCACTTCCTTCATTCCCATTTGGATTTCTTTCCTAGCAACTGTGGTATTGTTAGTGATGAACACGGCGAACGTTTTCATCAAGATATCGCAACAATGGAACAAAGATACCAGGGAAAATGGTCCACTACAATGCTGGCTGACTACTGCTGGACACTCCTCAGAGATGCTCCCGAACAGCTGTACAAGAGACAGGCGAAGAAATCTAAGATGTAGTCAATGACTTGATTTTTTATAGGTAGGCTATTACAGTTGACCTTTTACTATTGGAATGCATTTCGTTATGTAAACATTAATTTCTTGCAGATTACAAAAAAACTAGAGCCAATTTTGCAATTTGACTGTCATATTCGTGTTCAGCACATAAAAAATTGATAAGAATTGACTAATTTTATTTCAGTAACATGACTTTTGTAAAAATTTGTTGTCCAGTGTTATCGATCACATCGACGGAAACAAACTCAACAACAAGATAACCAATCTTCGCGCGGTAACTCCGAGTGAAAATTGCATATCCGGCAATACCGGTAAATATCCGAAGTATGCCAAGGCCGTCAAATCGATAAATCAAGAAACAAATGAAGAAATTATATTCACGTCGATGAGCGCCGCTGCAAAATATTATGATATTAATCCAGCATCGGTGCGGCGAGCGGCAGAGGGAATTCAACATGCGACGTTCTCCTACAATCTCGGCGAATGGATCGAATTTTCTTATATTCCGATAATATCAGACTCAGAAAGCGACGAAGAATAATTGAATATTACAAAATTAATATAACATGAATGAACAAACCATAAGCAATATTATCGAAGCCATCGATGACCTGAGAAAGAAAAAAATAAATCTTCCCTCGGAGTTGGACGCGAATAAAATCCGATCCGAATTCGAGACGATTGTTCAAGGAAAACTCGAATATAAATACACGCTGCCATCCGAATATAAATTAATAAAAAAGATCCAGATTGCGATGTATCAATCACTAGCTACATTCAGCGATGATCACGTCGAGGATTTTGTTAAATTATCTACGCTGGTAGAAAAAGCTAGATTGATTTTATCAGAAGCATATGAAACGAAAAAAATTACAAGCTCGCGCGTCAGACAACTGAAAAAACTTGTCGATGAGAGCAAGGCCAAGGAAATTTCTGATCCTTGAATTTTCCTGAAGATTTCCGCAAACAAAAAAAAAACAAAAATTAAAAAAAATCTTCCAATTTTGAAAATTTCCCGGGTTTTTATTTATTTTTTTGGCCTGTTTTTCCCCGTGGACAGATTCGAAGATTCTCACGATTTTACCAGGAGATTGATACTCAGCGTTTCTCCGCGGATATCAAGCAAATTTCCTTTCTGATCCGTTAGTTTGAAATTTATCCTTGACAACAATCGATTATGACATCTTAGGTAAAACGGATTCACTGGCTCCTTTATTATCAAAAAACCCGGAGATGCGCTAGGTGAAAACGAATACAAGATAAATCCCTGCTGTGCTTGATTTGACTCTGACGAATCAACATTGTAACTCCCCTCGACAACATCCGCGTGAAGATAAATCGCGATAACTTCTGTTATATTGACGATACCTGGCGAGATATGTCGCCCTTGCCCGGCGGGATCATTATTATGCCTGAGAATTAATTCCGATTGTATTTTTTTAGTCCACGCGGCATGTAACTTCGGAAATAAATCATCGATGGTATCAGTAACAGATTTTCTCATTTTATCAACATCATAATCGGGAAATTTGAAATTTGGTAGCGTTTCCTCGGTTAAACTAAATACTCTCATGAATTTTTGTTTTTCTCCTGAATTTCTGATCAACTCGTATTTGCTAATAGGAAGAACATAATCGGCAATTGATATATCGTCGACTATCGCCCGAATAAACATTCCATGATAATATTCAACATCATTCGCGAGTTGATTTAAAATTTTCACGCGTTTGATAATTTCGCTACATGAGCCTGATTTATTTAAAATGCATTCATGAAAGGATTCCCGCAATAAATTTAATTGTAATTTATGTTCTTGATTAAATTCGTCGAGGGTTCTTCTTACCAAGATACCGTCTATGGGGGCTATTATCATGTTAATGTTGGTAGCGTCGAAGATTTCCACGCCGGGGGGGATTTTGGGAAGAACCAACCACGAGAGAATTCTTTCGTTCCTAAAAGTAAAAGCGAACATTACCCAGTTAAATTTGTGGTTGTTTATGAGGTTGATGGCGCTATTGATCAGAGGTTTGTGTTTGTTATCTTCCCTCAATATTCCGTCGGTGGTAAAATCTTCCTTTTTTGGCTCCGGTAGTTCTGGAGGAGCTTCCTCGTGCCAACCTGGAATAAAAACATCTGGTTTTTCTGGTTTTGCTAGAGGTGCGATTTCAGGCCAACCTAATATGGTCCTAATCGATGATTGGTAAATATCTACCATGTATGGTGATTTCACCTCTATCATCGATGACAGCGTGGGATCGTGCGCAGATATCTTTATTCCCGGAGTAGCATCGCCGGTTATATTTGATATTCTGGTGGTAAATTCCTTATCCAGCTGATCAATTTCGTAACTGCCTGTTGGTATGCCAACGACGATCCAATCAGGTGTTCCATCGGGTTTGTTTTTGTTGGCAAAAACAAGTGAATTGTTTGATAATAATCTGCCAAATGATTTCGATCTAACATTGGGCCAGCTATTGTAGACACGCAATTGTGTTAACGCAATTTCTTTGACGCTGATTGGTGTTGGAAAATTGATGCTAAATTCTGGCTTAGGTGAGCTTAACGATATTAACATTGTTGTCGGCGGTGTCGTGTTTGTCACGATCTGGGCTAGTTCGGACATTATTAATATTCATTTGTTCAATCTCCGAGTAAATACCGATCATTGCCGAAAATTCTAGATCGGAGATAACGCCGTCGTTGAGACTCTCCGAAAGCAGCGATGATAATTTCGAATACGCGTCGTTGATCTTGGTTAGTTTGTTTTTGTACAACGATAATTTCTCACTCGTGCACGAGGATATCTTTTTCGCTACGATATTGAGAACACCTGCGATTGTCGTTGTTGACGAGATTATTATCGTTGCTACGATCGGCGCGATTGTTGTTACCGCGGATAAAATTATTCCAGCGCCAGCGACTACCGCGGATACTGCGTACACGGCGACGTCAATGATAACTAATCTACGCTGGTATTTTTTTATTTTTGTTTGATATTCGTCTAGTAGTTTTTTTAGTGAATCCTGCCATGATCGCGCCTGATTATAACGGTAGTCAGATGCGGTCATTTATTAGTTATTTATCTAGCCAATTGATTGGGGATTCTCTATCTCGGCAGCTGCAACCGGCTCGGGACTCTCTTTCTCCTCAGCAATTGTAAATGGTGTAGATCGAAAAACTAAATATTCGTAAATTACAAAATAATACTCTGGTCCCATGGTGGTTCTGTCTTGTGGTTCTATTGTGAAATTTGCGATGTTACCTTCAACTAACGAAATAATGAAATATCCCGGGGAAATTTCATTAATTTCATAAGTCGAATTTACATTGAATTTTATCTTGGATACAACATAAACTCGATATACACCCTGAATTGGCGCTTTAAATCTAAAAGAATTATTCTCGGGTGTCCAAATGCGATATGAAGTTCTAATAACAAATGTCACAAGGCAGGGGTAACCCTCTGTTGCCACCTGATCTGGTATCGAAATATGTGTCAACGCAGGAATATCCAACGGTGATATTTTTGTGTTAATATCGTCAATTTTTGTAGTTGCGTCAAGAAGTTTCGTGTTGATATTTTGAATTTCTCCGTCGTACACTGATGTATCAACCTTTTGACGCGCTAATTCACGTACCGCGTTAATTTCATCGTTAATTTTAGTAATATCCTCGTCGATTTTTCTTGTTTTCTCATCTGTCAATTCACGTATCGCGTTAAACCCCTTGGTAAATTCGGGAACAACAAGATCGTTGAGTTTATTAATTTCCTTGTTGATATCGTCGATTGTTGCTCTCTGACCTGACGAGATATTTATTTTGGTAATTTCCTCGTTAATGGATTTTACTCTCTCGATGAGATCGCTGTGTGATGTTCTATCGGCTTTTTGAAATATTAGTGCACGTGCCGATTCAATATCTTTGTTGATTTGGGCGATATCTTCGTTTATTTTCTTTGTTTTCTCGGTAAGATCATTATGTGATGTTCTATCGGCTTTTTGAAATATTAATGCGCGTGCCGATTCAATATCTTTGTTGATTTGGGTGATATCTTCGTTTATTTTTCTTGTTTTCTCGGTAAGATCGTTATGTGATGTTCTATCGATTTTCTGACCCATCGCGGTATTTATTTTGGTAATTTCCTCGTTGATGGATTTTACTTTCTCGCTGAGATCGTTATGTGATGTTCTATCGGTTTTTTGAAATATTAATGCACGTGCCGATTCAATCTCTCTGTTGATTTGGGCGATATCTTCGTTTATTTTCTTTGTTTTCTCGGTAAGATCGCTGTGTGTAGTTGAGGAGGTTTCGATGAATTTTTTTATATCCTCGTCGAGTTTTTTACTGAGATTTTTTGATGTATCGTCTAGTTTTTTAAGATCGTTAGTTAGCTTGGTAAATCTTTTTGTCACTCTGTCCTGAAGATCGTCGTGTAATGCTTTATCAGCCTTCAGAAGCAACGTTGCTGATAACTCTTTGTCAGATTTTTCCACATCCGCGATATTGGCCTTCAGGGGTAACTTCGCTATAATATCGGCGATATCAGCAATAGATTTTAATACCATCTCCGATTGACGAGTAAATTGACTAATATGATCGCGGTATTCGTCTCGCTTGATTATATCAGTTATTTTGACATTGCTGGTTTGTAATCTTCCTTCGGTATTTTGAAAAACAGCAACTTCGCCAGGGTCCACCTCTGACAGCGATAGAAGATTGTTAATATCGCTCTTGGTTGCGAACTTTGATAGATCGACGTCAGTCACTTCTGTTTTTTCCTTCCTGTAGATAAATCTACCGTAAATATCAACCATGATATTTATCTACAGCGTATTCAAATACAATTTTGTGATACGGACCGGATGATTTTGAAATTGCGTCAAGAACATTAATTGACTCCGGACCGCATATTGGTGGATCCGCTAATGTTTGTGTTGGAAGAGTCGAATACCAAATCGGAAGATTTAGTTTTGACACATAGCTGATAAATTCATTTGGCGGTGCTAATCCATAAGAGTCAAAGTAAATAACTTCGCGAGGATTAATTGCGTAGGCAACCCAGTGTGTTCCAGGGCCGGTATTTTTATCGAGATTTATTATTCCCGTCTCGGTAGGGTTTGGTTTGTTTGGTAGTTGATCTCGCATAAATACGCCTCTGAAAAATTTTTTTTTTTTTTCTTTGCTTCGTTGATTAGATCTAAATTTGAATAGGCCGTGCTAATCTTAGGCCGGATCCGTATGGGGGGTGTCTTAGATAAAGGCCTGATCCTTTTTGTTGTTTTTGCAACATTTTCGCGATTAGGGGAGAGAAGGCGGGAAATAATCCTCCCTTTTTTTTACGGTAGCCACTTCCCGTAACTTTTTCTAATATTTTTTTAACCCCAAATCCACCCAAGGCCGATGCTGCGCCTGTTAGTAATGGAGCTAGTAAGGGAAGAAAGGGGAGAATTCCGCCTATTTTGACCATATCTCTGATTGCGCCTATTGAGAGATTCACATGAACACCGGAATTCGCTGATTTGGCTCTGGTAAATCGTTCACGTTAACTTCTTGTTAGCGATAGTTTATTAGGCCCACCGTGAATCTGATCGTTTTTCAGGGTTAAATTCAAACCGCTTCGCCTTGCTGTTGCTGTTTGGAGTTTTTTTTATCTGACCCGGGGTCAGAGTTACGCTGACGTGTTCGTATGGCATATTAATAATCGCTTAGTCTAAATTTGGAATTTATCACATATTCTCGACAGGAGCATCGATGACTCGCATTCTGCCGCTAATGCCTTCCAAGATCATTGTTCTATCGCTGAGAATAACCGCGATGGCTCTTGCTGCTCCGGCTGTGTTAATTCTGGCTTTGAAATGAATATCGACAACGGATTGTTTTACCAAATCAAGATGCTCCAAGGAAAAGTAATAGATAGGATAGCGAGTATTAAAATCCAACTGTGATATTTGCAATCCGGTATCGATATTTTGATCGCGGCCCATGAAACTTAGTAATCGATGATATGCGCGGGCCGTCGAAAAATTTTCAAAATCGATGGCTATTTCCTCGGATGGCTCTTGCTGGCCGTTTATTCTCAGTGAAACATTTGTTGCTGCAAATTTGTCGAATATCATATGACTGTGAAGTTGATCGTATCTGTTTGCGGCTTGAAGAGCAACAAAGATGTGTCTAGGTGCCGAAACACCTTGTTGTGACGCAATTCGCCAGGTAAATATTCCGTTGATATTAACATCGCAGGAGTCGGTCATCGTTGTCAACCAGGACATGACGGATTTTCCGCCTTGATTCATGAATGATAATAATTTTTCTTCCTCGAGCATCGATGGAACTATCGCTGGCATCCACAAGGTAAATTTGTTTAGGATTACCTTACCTGCATCACCTGCTTCTCGCCAGATGGCTTTGTCACTGCCAGCAGCGTCTCGAACGAAAGTTATCGTGTGTTTTGCCCCGTAGATAACTTTTCTGAAATGCCTGCAAAATCCAAAAATGTGAGATAGCGGAATTGCACAGGAAAATCTTCGTTCATTTCCCTTTAACATAGCTCTTCGCGTGGCAAATCCAAGATTGTAATTGTCATTGGTATTAATTATCATGCTTTCGACGTCAGCATTTTCGGCGGCGTTAGTATTTTTTTTCGGTTGTCTGATGGTATACTGGACATGATCAGCGAGATCAGAATTATCCTTGGCGAACATCATGCTAGGGCCAGCTGACCTGGTAAAATCATCCGAGTATCTCGCTAGGCCTATTATCGTCGTTGCTAAATCAACGTTGTCCGTGATTGATTCGATTTCTCTTCCATCGATCATGTAAGTGGCACTCTTGAATAAAGCCATAATGCCGTTGTTAACGAATCCTACTTTAAAATTATCGCCAAAGTTGGTATTATCGTTTTTAATAATACTCCCAACAACCTCGATATATGCCTCAGATGGGAGAAAATATCTTGTTGTATCGTGGACTTGAATTTCCAAGCGATTATTTGTATTTGGGTCAACTGCATCGTACGAGAAATACTGGAAATCCCGCACGGATGTATCCCTACCTACAGGCTCGTCCATGTCAAACACTTCATTTGACACTTGTGCGAACATTTATTATTAAGAATATCATCTAAAACGAAGACCGCTGCCTGAAACGAAGCTTGTATTTGCAATTTCATTTGCTAGATTTGTTTTAGCAATTTCATTTGCTAGATTTGTCCTAGTAATTTTCTTTGCAAGATTTGTGTTAGTAATTTGCTTTGCAACTTCCTGTGCGAGGTTTGTGTCAGCAACTTCCTGCGCTAGGTCGTTTATTTTTTTATTTGCTGCGTCGTTTATGACTTTGCTGATTTCGGGTGGCATTTCGCTGGTGATAGGCAATTTGACTGGTTCTCTTTTACGTATTAAATTTGATATTTTTTCTCTGACAAAATCGTAGCCTTTGCTGGCTATTTTTTTGATACCAGAAACGACAGCAGTCTCGCCGATCTTTCCTATTGCTTTTAAACCAATCTGTTTAATCATGGGTCCGATTTTAGGTATTACTCGCGTAACGAGACTTCCAACAATATCGCCGAGTCCGTTGCCGTGGATATATCTGTATACAGGCAATCGAGAGTTTACTACGCGGACCTGTCTGGGTCTGCGTTGATGCTTGTGAACAATCATGTTATTTCAATTGTGTTGTTTTAATCGATGAGCTCATCGATAAGTTCCTTGTAAATGTAAGAGTCGATGACACCACCGCGGAATAATCGCTGACAAATATCCGAGGCTTCGTTGATTACTTCGCGAGAGTTATTTCCAGCTCGTTTTCCTCCGATTAATATCTCGAGGCGAGATACATCGTTGACAACACTGTCAGGGCAAACAGTATATCCGCTTCCTGTCTTTGGTTTTGGTTTTGATGGTTCGCTAAACCACTCCGATAACACGTCCTTATCTTCCTTTTCTTTTTCTTTTTGTTTTACTTTTTCCATAAATTTAAAATATTCGTCATCACGTTTGTAAGGTGGTTTTTTACTAGCAAAATATATCCAGTCGATATATTTGCTTTTTTCAAGAGGTTTTCCACGAACATCGGGGTTAAAATATTTATCCCTATCATCATAATCCGCGGCAATATCTACTAAATTTTCCCCCCTTGCGATTTGTTCATACGCATCACGGGTAAAAACATTTCCGATAGCTTTATGAAAATTTTCATAGTCGGACTTCGCAGTTTCTTTCTCTTGTTGAGTTATTTCTTGTGATTTATCCGAAGTTTTTTTTTCCTCCTTCCTTGCATCTGCGATATCCAGAAATGTACTATACAGGGCACTGGTTTTTCTCACCTCAGATAAATTAAATCTAACTCGAAATAAATTATTATACCAAACATCCCGCGATTTAATTTTTTTAAATCCGTCTTCAGTTAAAAACGCCTTTCTATTGTCAAAGGAATCTTCAGCAAAAATAGCAAATAATCTAATATCATCTCCAAATACCTCAAATTGTTTTTCCATTGTTTCCCAACCACTCTTGGTAAATTTTTCTATTATTATATCTCGAGGTTCTTTTTTTTTAACACCCTCCTTCCTTTCTTCTTCTTCTTCCTCTTGAGCTTGTTCTTCTTCTTGCGCTTGTTCTTGTTCTTGTTGTGCTCGTGCTTGTGCTTGTGCTTGTTCTTGTTGTGCTTGTGCTTGTGCTAGTGCTTGTGCTTGTGCTCGTGCTTGTGCTTGTGCTTGTGCTTGTGCTCGTGCTCGTGTTTGTGTTTGTACTATTCGCACCGGCAATAATCGAGTGTGTTGCTCGATATCTCTCGTCATAGGAATAAGACCGCGCTTCCTAAGTTCCTTATCTTCCTTTTTATCGCCGTATGCGACTTGCTCGATTGCTCCAGTGACTGGACTCAACAACTTTGACGATATCTCAGTAATTCCATATTGAGAATCTTCGTAATCACGAACTTTTTTCTTAAATAATTGTTTTGCCGGGATAAGCTTCTTTACTGCCGCTAATTCTTCTCGCGCTAATCTGGCAGAATGAGGCTCTCCAACTCTACTAGCTTTCCGACTCATATTATTTTCAACTATATTGTTTTAATGCGAGGTAAAATTAGGATCAGCAGCCAAACTTTGCAAACTTTATCGATGGAATAAATTTCTCCTACCCCCCCCCTAAAATTGCTGTCCAAAATCAATGATTTTTGCACACAAAAATTGCAATCGGGAACGAATTTACGCAAATTAATTCTCGCAGGAAGGCTTATTTTTGAAATCTGAGGCTTCTACGGAGAAAGTTTGCGTAGAAAGCTTTATTTTGGTCTGGGGGTCTGGTCTGTAGAACTTCCCTGCTGCTAACCTCAATATTCAACTACTCAGAGATATAGAGGACAGCTATGTTTTGAGTAGAAATAAGACTCATTTCACGAGTATAATGACAAAATTTCATATTGTCACGAGTCGTGAAGTTAGGAGTGACAATCTGAAATGTTAACACTACACGAGCGAAAATTTCCATGCATTTACTCAGAAATATAGATTTCCTTGTTAGTATGTATAATGAAGGCAGGAAACGTCGTTTGCACGATTCTTTTCCCATTCTGCCATTTCGACACTGAAGACGACTAAGCAGTAACATTATAGGAAAGAGAAAAACTTCTGAAAATTGAATAACTTAGGTCGGTAATTTCTTTGCATTTTTTAAATTACTTCTGAGACCGCTCCAGTGGCTTAAATGGTTAAAGCGTCCGCCTCGGATACAGGAGGTTGCGGTTTCGAACCCCGGCCTAGTCATACCTAAGACATAAAAAAATGGTACTAGCAGTTGCCTGGCTGGGCGCTCAAAATTATGAAGTTAGTGTTAGGACTGGTCTACTAGGATTGGTGTCAGGATAAAGTGACTGGGAGTGACAAGATGCTACATGACTGCAGCATGATGCCCCAGTGCTAGACGTCACTATACAATGCAGACATCGTGGCGGTATAACTGAATTGTTTTTAAAGCTAGGTTAAAATCCAAATCACACACACACACGTATAATACTTGAAATACTGTATTTTGTTTAAATATTTTTGGAATGAGTGTAGCATGATGGTTGAATCGAATTCAGTCTGAATTCAAACTGTAGCAAAGTTAAAGTGAATTTAGTGGTCTTCAGAAGCATTCAGGCTAATTTCGTATCAAACGCTTCACCGAAATTAGAAAGTCACTAATTTTGTTTTACAATTAACATCCATACATGATTTCTGTAATGCTATAGAAACATAGTCACGAGTGTGGTGAGTGATGAACTCGCTAGTTAACCAAATTTAGCGTTATGTTCAATCGAGTGATTCGTGTTTAAGCCTGTATCGTTTTAATAGAGTTTACGAGGTATGTTGACAATAGTTGTCGTATAGAAACAAGCCATTAATCGTACAGAAACAAGCCATTAATCGTACTGAAACAAACCCTTAATCGTATACAAAGAAGCCATTAATCGTACTGAAACAAACCCTTAATCGTACTGAAACAAACCCTTAATCGTATACAAAGAAGCCATTAATCGTACTGAAACAAGCCATTATTCGTACTGAAACAAACCCTTAATCGTATACAAAGAAGCCATTAATCGTATACAAACATGCCATTAATAGTACTGAAACAAACCCTTAATCGTATACAAAGAAGCCATTAATCGTACTGAAACAAGCCATTAATCGCACCGAAACTAACCCTTAATCGTACACAAAGAAGCCATTAATCGTATACAAACATGCCATTAATCGTATATCAAGCTATTACGTGTATACAAAACAAGCCAATATACGTTTAGTAGATGACATTTTTTGAGTTTCAGCTGATGCAAGTACAGAATTATTGTGAATAAGCACCTTTCTGGGACTCAAAAATGTACACATGTGTGTGTGTTATGTACTGCAGGTAGATACATCAAAGAGCAAATATATTTCCTTAAAATTGGTCATAAAATAGTTCCAGGGGTTATCTAGCCATTGCAGAGATATACATTTTGTTTCATACTGACAAATTTCGATAACTGATTATGAAATACAAAGAAAATTTAAAGGATCATCTAGCCTAGCACGAAGCAATAGCAGTTATTATTCCTTTTGAAGTTTTATCTGGATATTTCAGATATTTTGAGTATTACTCAAAAAAAAGTGTTCCTGTTATAATTACACAAGACGTGAGTTTTCTTTCAAAGTTAACGGAAACGTATTTCGTGTGAAATTTCTATCATTAGTCAGTCTTTTACATATGACGCCACCACGAGGTACTATATTTTACGGAACCGCTGAAACTCAGTTGGTAGAGATCGGGATTCGTAATAAAATGGGTCGCGGGTTCGATACACGCCCAGAGTAGCATTTGTGAGGCTTACCTGCCATTTTCTCTGGATGATATAACTAATGATGTGTTGTTACAAGTGCCGTTAATACAAACAATAACATGATGTGCCTGCAAGTTATGGTCTGCATTTGTCGGTATACTAATAGCCAAATCCTTGATCTACATGTGGATTATACAACACTAAGTCAGAATCTAATCTAGTATATACCGGTCAACTCCAGTCTAGTCTATTAAAGGACCGTACCAGCATAGGCCGTGCACTTCACTGTGACTCATTTGTTATCAATTGCGAATCAGGTCATTAGGGTCAAATGATATTGTCCTAGCCATCAAGTTATGGCTATAAACTCGCAAACCATGTAATCTATTCACGCCAATAGCCAGTGTTGTATATGAACGTATATTGCTTGTATTATATGCATACAAATTTTAATTTTAAAGTTATTTTGGGGATGAAACCGCAAAAAAACTTTTTTTTCCATATGTTTAATTATTAGCTCAATATCGAGCAATTAGTGACGTATGTCTAAGAGGGCAAAGGTTTCTCTAAAATAAATGAATATTTAGTAGTGGTTTTGTTTTGGTTCAATGCTAGTTGCAAAGAAATAGATTTTAAAAAAGAATAAAACAATCAAGCATGCGATGAAGAAATATGAGAGAAATTCCTCGAAAAAGTGCTATTTCTAATTTGAATGGAGAAGTTCAAATAAAAATGAGTATAAACGGAACGATCTAATTTAGTCAAATGTACGTTTAGCATAACGTAGAGACGTAGATTGATTCAACTATTATTTGTTTGGTTGTCAGTTTGATTGATTGGTTGATGAACAGATTGTCAAACCGAGAGAGAGAGAGAGAGAGAGAGAGAGAGAGACCCACCTCATATACACTGGTAACTCGAAGTCTGTAGAAGACTGGAATGAAAATATGGGCTGCACCAGCAATGACAAAAATGTATCCCACGCCGATCCACCAGTAAACAAAGGTGTAGTTATACATTTCGGCCGGAGTGCCCAATATCGTAATGGCTGACATAAAGCTGGCCAATAAAGAGAGTGACACGGGGATAGGGTTCATGTTGCCCCCGGCTAGAAGAAAATCTTTCGTGTTGTTTTTGTTTCTATCTTTGATTGCATAGAAAATCCCTATGACTGCCGAAACCAACAACGTGAATCCAAATAAAACATAGTCCAGAACTGTAAAAGTTTTTATTTTCCCCGTTTGGAAGCTGAAATCATCTCCTTCTGCCATGTTTATTGTTCTGAACACTTTTCTACAATTCCAAGCAGAAATCTTT